>VWZD01013037.1:152760-238245 GCA_013396695.1 Sakesphorus luctuosus
TTTTTTTTTTTTTTTTTTTTTTTTTGCTGCAACATCTATCAGCAAGAAATATAAATAAGCCACAGGGATAATCAGACAATAAAGTCATGGCTGAATGCCTCATGCTGAGGCATTTTAAATACCTGGAAAGTAAGTCAATCAAAACTATCACAGCTGATCTCCCAATCCAACTAATCTGTCATTCTTTCTGGTGTACTATATTCTTACATTCTGGTAAGGTGTCAATTGTTATTGTGCAGGTGCACCTGCTCAGAGTGATGTCTCAAGATTAACTAAACTGCATTAGTATGGGGTGAAATCTGATCCAAAGGTGACTCTACACAACCATTCTAGCCTTCTCTATTCACTACAAAACTCTTATCTCAGTCTACTAGCCACTTGGAATAGTTTTCTTTGGCTAAGGGCACCAGAGAAGACTGTCAGACTCCCAACACCTTCTCATTACATTTTCACCTACCACCTAGCATGGCTGCTTCATCCTGGTTTGAAAGAGAAACCTATGCATAAAACCAGAGCTGTCTCTCAGTCATGAAGTATTTTACCTCTGAGAGGTAAAGTCTTTCAAGACTGGAATTAACAAGCTGAAGATTTGAAATCCCAAGAGCTATAAGGAAGAGTACTTAATGTCTTTGCTATATACTGCAATTTTCTACATTCACCTCTCTATTCCTAAAATGAGATAAAAGAAATAAAAGAGCAAGTGCTTTTTGTGATAAAAACAGGAGCATGGTTTTGAAAAGCAGTTCATAAACAAAAGACTACATTACAATTGCTCTGTAAAATCTCATTGACTCTTTGTTAACAATGGATGATATCTTATTTTCAGTTGCTATTTCTATTCCCTATATTGGCACATTTTTGATCTGAAATATCTGTACCAAAGAAAGAAATTGATGAACATGAAATGAAACATCCTGCCTTTGAATAACTATATAGCACAAGCAATTGTAGATTACACAAACCTGCACGTTCATCATGATAAAAAGATGACTAAGAGAGAAATATTTAATGGGGTGATTTGTTAGAGCAATAAGTATCAAGGTGTCAGACAGCTCCTGGAAATAAATACCTGTATAGGTGAGGTTTACAGTTGTAGGTTTAAATTTAGTCTACTTACCCATGTCATTATCACTGTCTAGGGAATTCTAAGCTGAGATGTCCTGACTGCTTTTAAAATATTTTATTGTTATTTTTGGAGAGTTTGTCTTTTCCTTGACAGAAGACTAAGTCAGAATTAAGTACAAATGAAAGGAGAAGTTTGATATAATTTTCAGTATCAAGAAAAGATCCTATAGGGATGTGGGCACAATAAGAATTTTTTTTTAAGATTTCTCCTTTGTTACAACAGGGTCAGCGTCATTCTCACCTGTTCAGTGAGTAAATCCCTAACAGTCATGTAGGCATCTGTAACATTTTAAGTATCACAAGCAAGCCTTCAAAGACATCTGTTAACTTAAATCAATGAAAGACATGAATTCTGAAATGTAGAAACTCTTCCTGACACAGGTCTTGAAAGTCTGTCATACACCATGTCCTAGTTCAGCAAGTGGGACCAGTTGTCACTGTATGGGTGTGGCCAAAGCTGTGTATTCTACCCCCATCTATTCATTCCCAAGGTCAATGGCCCATTTGCAGCAGCTTCCCAGGGAGTCGTTAGCACCTCCACTCCCAGCCTGAGGGGGCGTAGCTGCTAATGGGCCATCAACAGTCCAAAAATAGCCCATGACTCACAGAGTTAATCACCCATTGTGTGAGTCCCCGCCCCACGGGAGGGACTGGATGCTCCCTGAAGGTACAAAAGGGGGTGGGTAAGAAGACCTGGGACCCTTTTGTTGGACCCAGAGGAGCAGCAGGACCTTGACAGGAGGAGACCACCACTCCGGACCAGACCACAGCCATCACCTGTACCAACAGGTTTTTTCACTCCTTTTTTTTTGCTTTGGACTTGGGGGAACCACACAGGTCTCACACAAGGGCTAACAAACCCCTTTGGGTTTGTACCCCAGGGCACTGGGTTACACAGCTGGGTTCTGGGAGTTGACAGCAATTCCCCTTCTCGTCAGGGTATTTACTGTATTATTATTATTAAATTGTGGCTCTGACTCATAATCTCTCTTGTGTTGAGTTCATTTCTCCTGCTGGTTTACCTCTAAACCAGCACACACCAATACTTTAATTAGTGCTTTTATTCATAAAACCCCATAGGTTTCTTAGTGTGCAATGGATCTAAGCGGTGATTTATTGAATTGTTTTCACCAAGTTTGTAATTTGTCTATTGCCTTACAGTGCAAAATAATCTACATTCTCTATTTATACTGCCGTAAAAGTCCAGACCAGGAAAGAGAAAACTCTGATGCTGTATTTGTGATGGAAAAAAATTGTTAATTTGGGACACCTTCATAACTCCCTTTGGCTAATAGATATGTAAAGGTCTCCATCAACGTTACTATTTTCCATATATTTACTAGATATCAGTTCACATATTTAATCTACTGTCTACAGTCTGAGGACAGAGAAAGCCATTGGTCATATGTCAGGCTCTCGACTTGTCCTACCAAAGCTGCAAACATTTTTCTTATGCCTTTAAACTAAAACGATTTAGGTATGAAGAAAAGTATGTGCAAAAGAGCCGGGTAGAATGAGCACATCACCCACTGAAATAATGGAAGAGTGCTCACAGAAATGTCGTTGGAGGTACATAATGTGTACTGAGACTGAATGGTTTATGCTATTTGAGAGCAAATTCAGTTAAGACTGCTCCACCAGGCACCTGCCTAGTGCTAAGCCAAATTAAATCCCTGCTGAAATTGACTCTGACATAGATTCACCCAAATAACTTGACACTACAGTGAGCCCTTGATTATTTGTAAATAGCTTACTTGATTTGTAAATAAAAAAGGGTGAAGATAGTTATTTTTCTGGCATAACTTGCTTGCTCAGGCACTGGACTGTACCAAGGTGCTACATCATTTCCTGATCTCAGCTGGCTCCATCACAGACCCACAGGGCTGTCCTTGAGTTAAGCTTCTTAGTATTTGTGAAACTGGGGTGGTATTGCTGAGATGTCTATGCTGATTTAGGACAATCTATGCAGGTTGGGAAACAGTAATAGTCATATCATATGGGTCTTCCTTTTTCCACGGTATCCTGATTATGAATAAGAAAGAATCAAAGAATCATAGAATCACTGAGGTTGAAAAAAATCTCTGAGATCCTCAAGTCCACCCTTTGACCAAACACCACCAACGAAACCATAGCACAAAGTACCATGTCTAGTTGTTTCTGGAACATTTCCAGGGCTGATGATTCCACCACTTCCCTGGGCAGGATATTCCAATGCTTAACCACCCTTTGATTAGAAGAAACTCTTCCCGATATCCAATCTGAACCACACCTGGTGCAGCTTGAGGCCATTTCCACTTGTCCGATCACTGGTTTCCTGGGAGAAGAGGCTGAACCCCTACTGGCCACAACCTCCTTTTAAGTAGGTGCAAAGAGCAGTAAGGTCTTCCTTGAACATCTTTTCTTCCAGGCTATAAAAGCCCAGCTCCCTCAGCTGCTCCTCATCAGATTGTGCTCCAGACCCTTCACCAGCCCTGTTGCCCTTCTCTGGAGATGCTCCAGCACTTCAGCATCTTTCTTGTAGTGAGGGCCCAGAACTGGACACAGTGCTGAGCACAGAGGGACAATCACTGTCCTAGTCTTGCTGGCCACACTATTTTTGGTACAAGCCAGCATGCCATTGGCCTTCTTGGTCACTTCAGTTGTCAGTCCTGGTCAGCTCCAAAGCAGAACAGATTTCAAAGGCTATCCAAAATTAGGGTCAGTGCTTGAATGTTCAGTTCAGGCTGACTTGTGCACAACTATAGCTAGCTGCTGCAAGTGGTTAAAGCCAGAGTAGTTACTAATATCCCATAACCCAAACACAGTATATCCATTTTCTATTGTGTGTTCTCTATTGTCCTAATTCAGTGTCCTTTAAACGTCCAGGCTCAAGACAAGGCCAACAAAAATACAGCAATTGGACACAGGAGGGACAAGATTATTTTAATATGAGCAGTGAAGAAAAATCTACTCCCCTAGTGGTTCTCGAGGGACATGTTCATGTCAATGAACATGTTTATTGTTTTTTTCTGGTCATGGGAATTTCTAAGCTAAATTCACACGTTCTCAGAAGACTTTCAGCTCAAAAAAATACATAATGCTAACAAAGTCAATATTATAGAGTCTTTAATAATTATTACATAATCTCAATGTTATAAAATAAAAATACTCTCACAAGCACCATCTTTAAAGACACCTATTACCATCCTTGTTTTCAGAGAGGGAATGGAAGCATAAGCAAATTGAAGTAGATCAGTTAAAAGCCTCCAGGAAGATGAGCTCAATCCTGATCGCATAACTAATTTATCCAACTGTAGGTGTCTTCACCAATGATGGAAATTGTAGTTAGACAGTGAAGGACAGTCTGAGCTCTTTGCCTCACTGAGAGTTACTCAGACTTTCACTTAAGTATTGGTGTGTCCTAGTTCAGCAAGCCAGGACCGGTTTATCACTGTGTGGGTGTGACCCATGCTGTGTATTCTAAACCCTCTATAACCTGTAATTTCTCATGAACTGTTAACAATGGACCGTTTGCAACAGCTGCCCAGGGCACACCCAACCCCTCAGGCTGTGAGATGGGTGTTAAAGAAGCCTGTGAGATAGGAGCTGTGATAACTCCCCTCCAGGGAGTCATTAGCACCTTCACACACAGCCTAAGGGGGCGTGTCTCCTAATGGGCCATCAAGGACTCCAAAATACCCCATGACTCACAAAGTTAGATCACCCATTGTGGAACTCCCTGCCCTGGGGGAGGTACTGGGCATTCCCACCTGAACCTGAGGGTGTATAATCTTGGGGTTTGGAACCTCTGGGACCCACTTGTCAGATTCAGAGGAGGACCAGAACCTTGACAGGAGGAGACCAGCGCTCTCAGCCAGATCATGACTACCATCTGCACTTTTACTTTTACTTCCTTTTATTTTGGACTCAGTCGAACCACATGGGCCAACAAACACCATTGTGTTTGTGTCCCAGGGTACTGGGTCATACTTCTGGGTTTTGTGGGTTAAACCAAATTTCTCATTGTGCTATTGCATTTATTGCAATATTTTTATTAAATTGTAACTCTGACTTGCAATCTTTTTTGTGTTGGGTTCATTTCTCCTGCCAGTTTACCTTTAAACCAGCACACAGTGTTATTACAAGTATAACATAAGAATGTCTGCATCAACAAAACTATTTCTAATCTGTGCTTATTCACTATATTTGAAATATTAATTGAATTTTTCCACACGGTTGTGTTTAAAAAAGTAGGGTCTTGATCTATTGTAGACGTAGTTAAATGTTACTGGGAGAGTATACTAGTACAAAACTGTTATGAGAGAAAAGGCATGTCCTTTGGGCATATGACTTGTTGTTCTAAGAAGTGCTTGTGTTGAAGCTTCACAAGTTGCCCAGAAATGTTTCATTAAAGAAAGAAATTTGCTGCTTTAAAAAACCTTATTCTGAGTTTTAGCATGCTTTACTTCTCTCCATATGCAGCACTGGAAGAAAGTGTGGCAGAACTAGCTTATAGTAACTTCCCCCAAATAACTACCAAGCCCTACTCAGTTTCCATTGAAAATGTTAGCATTTTTAAACTATCTCATGGAGCACTAAAGGCAGAAACTTCACAATGAAATCCAAAGGGATATGGTTAATATTTCTTGTTATGCATGATTTGGAAAGCGTGGGATTGATTCTTTAAAAACCTACAGTTTACAAAATCAATAATTTACCTCTGAAAACTAAGAATAAAATAAGTACCAAACCATAATATTCAACTACTACTGTACCAGCATTATAACCTGTCTTGGAAAGGTGGTCTGCTTCTGCTGGTTAGTTCTCTATTGAACTAACTCTATTGACAAAATCATTATACAAAAGGAAGGAGAAACTGGAAAGAATCTGTTAAAAGTTTCTGTTAGAAGTTTGTTCAGTTTATAGTGAGATCTGTAGCTGCCAGAACAATACAAACAGTATTTTCATAGGACTTTTTGTAAAAATAATTAATTTAAAGTTTTTCAGCCATTCTTATGACAATCTGAAATTGAAATTTTCATTTTTTAGAAAAACAACACAAAGCAAAACAAAACAAAATGCAACTAAACCAAAGAAACCTACCCGCACACTTTTCTTGTTTATTTGAAAAACATGGAGGTAAGAATCAATGGAAATTAAATTTCAATACAATATGAAAAGTACATAATCTGATTAATGCAGTTTTGACAGAATATTTTCCAATCACCTTGATTTATGTGGAAGATGAGCTGATTTCATTACTATTGTTTTGCCTGGTTCTCCATGGATACTCAGGCATGGGGAGGTAATGTTATTGGGATAAGTAATGCAACTGCCAAAATTATTTTCTCACTTATTAAGTTAAATGTAGTCTATAATTGGGACTCAAACAGTTTTCTGTGTACAGGCTACACAGATGTGCCACAAGATTCTAAAGGTGCTTGTAAATGAGTTGTTTGAGCCATTTGAAACATGTATTAAAAGTTGACATTTTCCAGTAGTGAAGGTATTCAGCCAAAGCCAACTTTCTTTAGGTTGAGTGCCTCAGGTGTTTTCATGGTTTTCTTCACCTTTCAAAGTTTTTTATACAAAACATTTTAACAGAAACATATTTCATGAGAAATTATGAACCCAATATTTACCCAGGAGGTCCTGGACATACATTGGAAAGCAATACAAATATCACTTGCTCATTTGAATTCATGAACAGTACAGAAGTATTTAGCTCTGTCTGTGCTCTCTCTATACTGCTACACAGAGTACATACAATCCCTCCTTCCCTCCATCACTGTCAAATTGACTGCAACTCTACCAGTCTCTTGTGATGTCTCCAAACATTTTTTCGTTATTCTGAATGATTTAAATAAAGTATTTGTGCCATTAACTGCTCAATAGTATCCTGTGCATTCCATTTTCCTATTCATGTACTGTAATAGAATAGCTGGAGCTTTTATGATAGGAGAAAACTAAACAATTTTAGAGGGACAGCCATGCATGCAAGACACTGTTTAATACTAGAACATAAAAAGGCAATTTACACACATTTTGAATTGATCTTGACACTTAAAGCACACATATAGCCCACGTATTATCCATAAATAGGGAAATAATTGAATACTCCAGGTAAGTGGGTTAATGTGTTTTCATGAATATGGATGATCATGTTTTGCTTATTCTTTCATAGTCTACATAGCTTTTATTGAATGTCTTTTGATTGCAGGCTATTGAAAAGTCACATTTTCCTACACTCCATTAGAAATCTATAAATCATTTTCTGGAGCAGTCTTTCTCTGCTTCTATATGCCAATATACTGTCAGTGGTAGAGCTGGAACTAAACATTTAAAATAAAGGTACAATAAATTATCCAGCAGAAAGGAATTATGGAAGAACTACACAAAGGGAATTATCATTAGTTATGGGTCAGCTTCTGCCTTGAAGCCATTTGTATTTATATTGCTTTCCAAACATTTTTTATTTTATATATTTAACCTTTACTATTGTAAAACAAGGTGGTTTTATTATCTAAGTAAGTGGCTAACCCTCTAGAGACTATTATTAACCTCATAATACCTTACAGCTGGCTTTGTAATGTATGTCCATTAGTAATAGAATTTAATGCTCAGTTAGAATGACAGGGATCACCAAGACCCCTGCAGCATTTTAGGCACAGTCGCTCTCTTGCCACAGGCCTCCTTGACATCTTTTGAAGAGAACATGTTAGAAAGATATGATAAAATTTGGCTTGAGCTTTGGTTCATGCAGCAATACTATGATTTTTCAGTTGAAGGGAACAATTTGCTTTATTTTCAGTAGCTTTTTTGGGTTAGCTTTACAAGGAGTCACTGAAGTTAGAAATAATAACCAACTTTATTTCCACAATTTCTATGCAATGTAATGTCATTCTAGGGAGATGAAATAAGTCTCTTTACACCCATATTTACAACTTTCCCTGGTAGTGAACACAGTAAGAAAATGGTGAAACCAGGTTCCTTATGTTCAAAATTCAAATACAAATTTCCAATAATCTCTCAGAATCAGAATCCTGGGCAGAAAGCAGAGCCATGTGGGAGATCAGCGTTCATGCAAGTCCATTACTTTAAATGCTAAGGATTATCCTTTGCTGTGCTGACTTACTTCCACTTTTCTCAAGGTTGCCTGAAAAGGTTTCCTTCCTCTGGCCTTTTTGTTTTAAGACAAATGCTGAGAGATATTACATAATTGGGAAGGGGAATAATGTGCACAGAGGAAATAAAAGTCCTTGGTTTTGGTGCAGGTGTCCAGATGGGACATTTCATGTATATTCTTGTGTTAGCCTGAAACTAGAAATACTCCTCTTTACCACAGGATTACCATTATATCTATACAACATCTTCCAGAAGGCAGCCTACAAATGTCGTAGGTTATGACTTGAGCTCATAAATCATAGCCTGGTACAAACTACAATAGAAATCTACACTTGATCTTCATCTTAGGACAGAACACATGATGAATGAAATTTACCCTGAAGGTACTAATCCATCCTGAGTATCTCTGTACACTTTTCATTTTGTGATCACCCATTCCTGTTGGAGACTGAAGTGTATACTGTGACAGGTGTCACAAAAGGGATATAAGAACTTCCTTGGTAGTTAAATGTTAAACATTTAAAAATGTATCCCATATTGTTTACCTTGAAGGAAATAAGTGCAAAGTATTAATTATTTTTCTTAAATCCAGATAATCTGGACCTTCGTACAAAGATCATAGGAGCGATGATGACAGTGCTTTGAAATCTTTGAGGCAAGGGAAATGCTGCCTATGTGTGTTGGTGCACACATGCTGGTAAAAGAAAGCCTCTGTGAATTTACGTACCAAAAAGTTTGCTTCAGAGGCACCCTTGCAAATTTTAGATGTGATTCAAGTTTTAAAAACTCCCAGGTATAATTCCCTCCGCCAGAATTTTGATCCTGTGTTCTTTAATTGATAAATGACATAATTATTTTTCTTTCTGTCAACTTAATTATGGTTTTTTGCTAACTTCTTGCGTTGCACCACGAGCTTTATGTGTATAATGCCTCCTCACCATGGAAGAAGACAAGAATCTTCTTGCATTTAAGAACTTATCAACAAAAAAGTCTTCCACTGAAATGCTTTTTTTCAATGGGCTTATAATACATAACACAGGAACTCCAGCAAAAAATCAATGGGTCTTTTCTACATTTATGTTGCTTATTAATAGAATAACAACAAAAATACTGCTTGTCTTTTATGGCATGGCAGCAATATTACTGATTTATGGCAGTATTTACTGAGTGATTTTTCCTCAACTTCAGACCTTAAAAATTTAAGTATCTACATCAAAGCCATGCTTCTTGTCCATCTGTTATAATTAGACAAGTAGGTTAAACAAGGAGAGATAAGCAGCTCTGGAGAGTCAGCTGGCCTATTTTAGACCTCTGTCCACTACATACCACTTTCTTTACAAGGAGCTCAAAGTTGAAAAATTAGATTGAAATTTAGCTTAAATTTAAGAAAAATGAGTCCCAGTTCTACTTGTTACCTGTGTCCTTGGAAATGTGACTTTGCCAGTGTTGGTGGAATTGAAACAGATCACAGTCCACTGCTGCCAGCATTACAGTAACCTTTCTCTAGGCACACCTCATAGTTTACAGCACAATAAAGGTGATGGCACATAACTACAAATTAGCTTCATAATATGGATTTTGTAGAAAAAGACATTGGCTTTTATTCTGCATAGTGCTTTTCAACCATCACAGCTTCCATTTCATCCACAATGTCAGCTAGGCTGTGGCTGCATTCACACAGTGAGGAAATCAGCTTGAGGATGCACTCAAAGTTGTATTTGTTTTCCCTTTGCATTATCCATCTGCAAAGTAGACTGCAGGGCTGGCTTTAAGCTGACCCAACTGGAGTGTCCCTGGAAGAAAAATGGAGATAAATCAGGAGCTTTAGAGCATGCAAGAAAGCAATCTTCTTTCCCATACAGAGATTTGGAACAGCTATGGAGACTGCTGTGGCGCTGAGCAGAGGAGGTGGCTGTGGAGGACTGTGCAGAACCACTCTTGCTGTTTTTACTGAAAGTGCACCAATTCTATCTGCCACAAAGGCAGATGGGATATACAGTCAACAGATTTCAGGCTGTTTGCAAGATGCCTGTAAATGCAAGCTGTATGATCTGGAGAGCTCCTCTGGTTGTCCAGCCTATACACAACTCAGACATAGGTAGTATTTAATAATTTTCATTCTTCTTCTCTTTGTATTTAATAAACGTACCTGGGAATTAAATTACTTTGATTCTCTTTTGCACTGGAAAAGATCAGGAATTTATCAAGATTTATGTGTCTGACTTGAGTCACTTTGGAATATCTGTACCTCTCTGAACCTCCTGCAAAAATCAAAGCGAGTTAGACAGTTTCATGCTTCATCTTGTCAGTTTTCACTTCTGACCCTTAGACTAACTTGGGGTGGTGGAAATATCAAACGTATGTGTCACAACATACTTTTGAACACAGAGTTAGAACTCCACAAATCTCAGCAGTGGCTGCGTTAGGAATTTAGATGTGAGCATCTGTTAACATAGTGAAACCAAAAAGATTAATGGAGATGGGATATTTTTTGTTTTGCTGTCAGATAAACTTCTCTGCATCAAGTGAGAAAATAGAGCAGACTTCTGCATGTTTATCTCACCTGGCACTCTCATTATAGATAGATAACATCAGTGAAGAGCCCTAAGTAGGGAATTCACAGCTCTTTCAACAATGATGACAAACCTGGAAGCCGATATACAAGTGTATTATCCTGTCTGGACTTAAGAAGCATTTCAGGACACACTTTGTGACTAATGTGGTAATAGAAGAGCCTCCTCACTGTCATTTTGCATCAATGAATGTGGCTGCAGACAAGTGACATGTGCCTTTTGTATACTACATCAGCCTGTTGATCAACATCTTTCCCAGCAAAACTCTTCAGGGAGAAGCTTTAACTGGTACTGTCACAAAATGCATCTTGCTGCCTTCCTCGTTCAATAAAGCTGCAAAAGGCACTTAAAAATACAGAGTAGCAGAAATTCACATTATCAGTAACACAACATTATAGAAAGCTGTAAGAGCAAAATAAATCCACCAGGTTCAATGCAAAACTGAGTATTTGGTGCAGTTTTTCATCTACTGTTTTTAGGACATTAAATACATCTATCTATATCTGCTATCACTTTTATCACCTTTCATATCCTGTTTTTCTTACCTCACATATAAGCAATATTTTCCCTCCTGTGGCATGTTATACATTTCATATAATTTCGTATTCAATTATATTTTTAATTTTAAAGACTTTGGACAAAGAATGTGATTGCTTGATTAAAGATCAGTGAACCATCCTTGGATTTTGTAGATGTGCTTACATCCAGGTCATTGCTTGAGAGCAAATTCATGTCTTTGCAAATATTGATTCTTTAGAATTTTCAAAGTCACTGAAACTTGAGGTGACCTGATGCACCACAGATGCAGGTCAATAAATTTCAGAATGCTTGAGGAGAGCACGTTGTGTAATTCCCCTGTTGGTAAAATTCCTCTCCTATGTTTTAACGCCTTCGAAGGCCAAATGTCAGTTTACTTTCTAGGATTCTGTTAAGAAGAATGATTTAAAAGTTTGTGTTATTTGAAAGGAATTGTTTGTGTTGAAATGTAGAATATACCTTATGTTAAATAAAAAATACATTTAGCCACCTATTGGCTGAATTCAGAGCTCAGTATGGAAGACACTATAGTGATTTTGTTTGAATTATCCTACTGTTGTTCTGTGTCACATTGTGTAAATTCTAGCATCTTAATTTCCTTCTGATTATCTAACACACAACCGCACTCCTAAGTGAAGAAATGGAACCCATTTGATCACCCTTGCAGCTACCTACATTCACTTATGCGGTTTGATCTCCACGGCAGTTAGTTGGAAACTTTTGAAATCGTTTTCCAAGATCTTTCATTTTAAAAAACCAAATCCTGAGAAGTGTCTGCTTACTGTTAGTTTGTTTTAATTTTGTTTGTTTGATTTTGACGGTTTTGTTGATTTGTCTTTCCTAGCACAAAACCAGACACTAGTTTTTAATTTCAATTGTAGAAAAAAACCATATCATACTTCTTCCCCAAATCCCTCACCAAATTAGAGAATCATTTAATAGGAAAAAACATAATCTGACCAGCAGTGATATTTACTTTCTCTCAGAAAATGTGCTTGGGAATTTATCCTGACGAAATCATCCTATCAAGTAACAAGACAGCAAGTGTATCAACAGAAATGTTACTCAGACTATTCTGAATTTTAGCACTTCTGATATATACCCAAAGGCTTAGGGTTTCAAAAGTGATCCTGCCTGTCTATGCTGTTGTGCTGTCCTGTTAAAGGCAGAGAAGCACCTGGAACATTATTGCCTCAATGGTGTTCGTAATGGCAGTCCACATGCCAGTTGTGTAGCAGCAGCACTCCAGAACCATAAAGGCAATTAGGAGTTCTGCTGCTGGTAGGGTACACAGAAAGAAGAGTCACTCCTAGAAAGACTTCTGTAGAGGTTCATCATTATGCATCCTGAATTCAGCCATGTAAAGCAAAAACTACACTGATCTGTGACACAGTAGTGAGCTAGTCTTTAATAAAAAGTTTCTGATAGCTTGTCGTAGCTCCTGGTATATTTATATATGCAGTGGACAATAAGTCAAAAATTTTTTATTTTTTGTCTCTAGAAATATGTAAAGTCTTTTTTTTTGTTATTTTTGTTTGAGTGACATTACAGTGAACCACTTATTAACTTACTCTTTCTTAGACTTGTAGCAAAAAGATCAGGATGAATAGCAGTGACAAAGACTGCCTTTGAAACAACTTATTTTTACAAGGAATATGTAATTAATAAGAAATGAAAAGAGAGATAATATTCTGACTTCAGTAACAAAAGTGGAACTGCATCTTTTTTTATATGCATAATGATGAAAACTGCACAGAAAAAAATTATTACTGGTTTTTGATCCAGTCTTATTAGTACCTACAATTCTACACCTCCAGGAAGAATTTGCTTTAGTTAAGTACTGTAGCTTCCAACTGAACATTGTGGAAATTGGCATCCCCATGGTGTTAATTGGATTATTTCAATCCAATACCGCAATATTCAAAATTCTGTTTCTCTTCTCAGAGAACAAAAAAGTAGCCCAAAATGTTTAGTTTATTTTTGAGTTTCCTGATCTAATATGATGTTTTCAAGTTAAAAGGTTCCCTACTGCCAAACGAGGAACCCCAAACCAACAAATTCATGAAACATCTTTTAACCTGCCCTGATGAGGAATCTGCTGAAGATAGTTCAGGCACAGCTTTTGTAGAACGATAACTTGGATGCTTTCACTTCTGAATTTGGAATCCAGACTACTGATGCATCCCCCAAGGAATACACATCTGTGTCTGAAGCTATAAGGTTGTCATTCTTACTCAATTTAAATAATTGCAATAGGTAACACCCACCCTGGGGTGACATCTTTGCAGGCAAGGGCAGCAAATTTGGCCCTCAGTTCCTGACTGTGAGAAATGTGACTAGCAATTCAGCATATTTCATAATAATTACAGGCACATGAAGTAAACAATAGCTTTGACCTAAATGCCTAACAGAAACAGAATACACTTAAAAGGATGACTTAATATGTCTCGACTAGGCAGAAAAGGAAAAAAATTCTGAACATTCTTAATTTTCTTGCCTTGTGAGTCCATTAGGGAATTAATCTATTAGCTAAATAATTAAATGTACCGTGTACCAAATCCTGCATAAGTTATGACAGCAAATAGGCCAGAGTAAACCATTTATGCCCTAGGTTACACTGCTATAATTGTAGCAATAGATTGGTATCCGGGGTTTGCACACTGACAGGTGAGAGATAGGGTTTGTGCTTTCACACAGGCTGTATGCTGTCCATTGGCAAAGGTTTCCACCACTGTAAGCAGGAGCAGAAATAAATCATTAATTTGAACTAATGCTTGTGTAGTGTGCAAGGACAGAAAAATAAAATTAAAAAAACCCCAAACCAACAACCAAAAAAAACCCCCCAAAAACCAAAAAACCAACCCAACCCAAAAAGACAGAAATATTCAACCTAGCCTAGCCTAGGTACAGGAATAAGGCAAAGTAACTAGTGGCCTTTGGCAGCAACATGTGTCCCATGTTGATTGTACTATGGGAATACCGCAGCAGCTGGTGGAGGCGAAAGGATATGCATGAAGGGGATTAATCTGTTACTTACGTAGTCGCATTCTATCTCATTGCTATGTAATGCACTGCACTGAGCTTGCAATACTGGCTCGTCAGGGATGGCCCCTTCTCTCTCTGATCCCATTCTACTCCATTCCTGTACTGAACCTTTTCCCCCATCAAGAGTAACCTAGTGACCTGACCCCTCCACACCTAGCATAGAAATTCAATCTTTTAACATGCCTGAGAATGCCTGAGCTATCCTTGGGGAGTTCTAAAAATACAGTGTAGTTACTGAAGTTGTTTGTTCGTAGGATGCCCTAGAAAATCCTGAAAGACTAGCAAAATCAACTTTAAAAGACAACAAAAAACTTTCCAACACCTCAGTCAAGCCATCTAATTTTATCCAGAAGATCAAATCACTTCTACATTTTATTTGTAATGCAAAAATTCCCAAGGAATTACATGTACTGTGGACTTAGACAATTCTCCCAAATGGGATGCAATGATTAAAACAGTTTAAGAATATTCCAGAGTGCCCGTTTAACACTCTGCTGATGTGGCAAAACATTGTAAGGCCTAAAAAGAAGGAAACAATCCAGACTGCTCAATTTTCCCTTTCATCATCTTTTGAAAAGAATGCATCAAAGCACAGTGGAGTAATTCTAGATTCCAATAAAATAGTGCTCCATTGTTCTTCATGGAAATTAGTGATGCATAAAAATGTATGTAATTATTGCTAGTGAAAGCCATAGGAGAAATTCTTGTTGAATTTTATGAATAAATTAACTGCTTGGGATTGTCAGACACATAATTGTTGGAGAAAAATTAATTCTGGCATTCTGTAATGACTACTTAAAATATTGTAAGATTTCACCGTAAGGAAAATCTGAAATAATTCCTCTAAAAAACTCCAAAGGACATACTAGGACACACTTCATATATGCAGGATGTTTGGTTATAGTAGTATGAACGTGATGGAAACATAGTTCACAAACACACTTTGAGAATATTCACCTTCTTTTATCTGCAGATCTTTAATATAACACAAGCCAAACCAGGTGAATTCTGCATTGGAATTTCCTAACATCACTTCTTACTGCTCCAAAACTCCCATTTTTCATAAGGAATTCAGATTTTATTGTTGCTAAACCCCTTTTCAGGCTAAATTCCACTCCATGATTTCCTTATATGTGTACTTCTGTTAATTCAAAGACATTAACTTTGTTTGATTTCAAAGCAGAAATAAATGTGTTTGCAGGATACTCTGACCTGCAGTGAAGGTAATGGGGAAGAGAACAGGCTGAGGGCCAGGCTGAGGAAGAACAGGGCATTGTGTGGAGCAGTAAAATGAGTGAGGCTCAGCTGCCAGCTCTGCCCCTGCCCGTGCCCTGTGATGCAGCACTCTCACTGAAGAACAAAGTTTTGCCAAGGTGCTCTGCATTGACTAATGTTATACTACTGCTTTAGAAATATTAAAACACAACTTTATCTGAGAAGGCTCATACCATAATCTCTGCAAAAGTGACTCCATACATGCCACTGAGGAGTCAGAGGTCTTGCAAGAGAAGACCAAGGAAGATGTGGGAATTGCTGACAGCACAATCAGCTGAGAAGGGGCTGTTCCTCCACAGGAAGGAGAAAATTCAAAGGGCAGAATATGGACCAGAGGCACATGCAGAGTTCCCACCCAGCATGCTGAACTGGAGTGGGGCTGTGGGGCTATTCAGAAACACTTGGTGCCACAGTGTGCACAACGCCTGACTGGGACAGATACCGAGAGCACTGCCAAGTCTCATCACACACTTACTGTATTGTCTTTCAAAAGACGTATAAACTTGCAATAACACAAACATCTTTTTTTTCATTAGACCATCATCTTCCCATTAAAGACTTTCATCCCTATAGCTGTTTTCTTCTGGCCTGCCATTATAGTGCTGTGTTTGTGGTCTTCTTAGCCCAGAGGTCTTCAGTATGGTGCTGAGGCCACAGCCTTTAGTGCAGCCTCACCTCCTGCTGGCTGCTTTCCTGGTATTTCTGTATGAATGCCACAATACAGCTGGTGGCCTGAGGTTTGAATGCATAAAATGTAAAGCCATGAAGGGTGATGAACTTCTTTAGGACACTTCTCCCCTCTCTTTACTGTCAGGCACCTTAGCTGGTTATGTATCTAAATATATTTAAGCATTGTGGTGTCCTGCAAGCAGAAAAATGGAATTGTCTTATGAAGCCATCTTTTCTTTGAAGGGAATGGGCCTTTGAATTTGAAAATCTCACCAGAATGGAGCATCTTCAATCTCATTTTCTTCTGAAAACACTCTTTGTACTTCAGTTGGATTACCCCTGTCATGCTGCCTTTAAATGTTTCATCTGTCCTATTTAAATTTGACAAGAGTAACTAAAATTTAAGTAAATTTTGAGGGAAAATTCATCAAAAATGGTTGCTGTGACTGGAAGAAATGAGGTTTCTAAAGCATCAAAAAGAGAAAACTCTTTCTCAATGTAATTTTTATGTCAGATTATCTTCTCAATTTCAGATCAGAGTATGTTGGCTACGTTCTTTAAAGTAAAAAATATTTTTGTGAAGGTGATATTAATACTGCAATAAGATTCTGTGTAGCTGCAAGACTAGTCATAGGTGCGTAATAATTTCATTGCACCTGTATTACTCCACTACATTTTGATCTGGTGATCTGTGTGACTGTAAAGAGTTAAAAGGAAAATGTATATTTGTACATAGCATGAAACTGGTGATCCAGATGTAAGAAGACAATGTTATCCTTTGTTACAGAAACTGCCCTCTCATTACTTTATTCTCACATATTACTGGTGACATATCAGTAATTGGATACATAAGCTGTCAGACACCAGTGTTCCCAAACTCCTTTTCAACTTGGTGTTTCATGGAATGTCAAAGGTTTTTTTCCACTCCTTTAATAAAATACAGTGTTATATACAACACTATTTCATTCCGTTCAGTGTCATGTTAATATTGCTGAATCTGAACTGAAAGTGAGTAAAGCCACCTTCTTGTTTTGAAGGAATAGTGAACTCAGCTTATATTCTCTTTAGTGCCAAATAACAATGTTCAGACATTTCTAATTCTGGAAATATTAGTAAAAAAATCTCTTGGAAATCATAAAATTGCAGACCATCCCTGAAAATACTAAAATCCCATAGTAGTTTCCTTTTAATGGGTTCTAAAATAGTTGTGTTATTGTGCCACTATACATGAGAAAAAGAATGATTTCTTGACATAGTAGGTAAGAATTAAGACCTTTTGAAAGAATAGCTGATTGTGTTCTCAAACCGTAGAGCTCCCTCACATTGTATTTCTCTCAGGAGACAGGTACTTACAGCTGATGTAAAGCGACCTCAACTTTTTGCTTATTCATTCGTCTTCAAGTTTGTTTTGCAGCATGAATAATCAAAAGTGAAAAGTGATAGTCTCAGGAGGAGATTATCATTTCAGTGTAATACACTACCTGTGTTTTTTCAGCAACTTAAAAATTGTCAGTTTGGTAAACACTAGGACACTGATGAATTTGGAGTGTTATCTGCAAGCTCTGATTGACCACTCCAGAAGTTCCTTGGAGAAATCTTGCTCCACACTGTTCCACACTAGGGAATGGAAGCTGTAGTTCACCACAGGTCACACAATGTCATGAAATCATTACTGTGTTTGGACCAGTCCTTGTGCTTTTCTAACTCACAGACACCAAATCAGTAGCTTTATTCTACATCCACATGTTCAGTTTACTCAGAAATTGACTACAGCTTCATTTATAGGCAAAAGCAGACTAGAACTTCTGTAGAAAACTTGGAGAAGCTTGACAGGAAAGAAGCCAGACAGCTTTCTTTTTAGTTTCAAATCCACTTGGGATATTTCAGCTTTGAAGAGAAATTGTGATTCTGTTAATGGAAATTTTATACATTGGACAGAATATTTTTCCATAAATTGAGACACTAGTCTCATTATTTTTATTTTAGGAATACACAGGAATAGTGTGAAGTGGTGGGCAAAGGAAATTTTCAGCCCCCTCAAAAGTCCATAAATTCTCACCAGTGAGGGAGTCAGGGCTCAGTCTGCCTCAAGGACACTTTAGAATATTTTGTCTTTCAGCATGAGTTTCAAACAAGCAGTTACTTTTTAATTTGTTTAAGAAGCATGACCAAAATATTTAAGAACTTCAGATTTATCTTAATAGTTTTGAGCTTTGATGAAGGATATCACCTCAAGGAACTTCACACAGCCAAGAAGGTGGATGAGAACTATCAATCACACAGGTCTTTCCTCTTGAAAAAACAGTCTGACTATTATTTTGAGGAAGGAAGCTTGAAGCTCTGCTTCAGCAGTTGCAGTTTGTAACACTTCCCCCAATCAAAGGTGAACTAACCATGGATATCAATGGTTTAAAGCCCTTGAGTATGAATTGCTTTGTTTAGTTACACAATACCTATTGCAGGAGTAGCAGGTACTTGCAGCTTTCTCAAGCCTCACCAAAAGGGAGTATCTTCAGAGCAAGAATGCTGGCATGTTCCCATAGCTAAGTATGAGATAGCCCTCTAGTTCCTCTGCCAGCTGCCTCCTGGGTGACTAGCAGTATTCCCATTTCACTAAAAATACAGTATTATAAACCAAGGAAAGAATTGCTCTTATTCTTTTTTCCAGTTAATACCAACTTTAGTAGTACTAAAAAGAGACCTAGAGGTGAATGGTCTTGGAGTATATTAGCAATGTCATTTGCATTTATTCTGATGGAATAGTTATTTACTTATTGCTGAGGCTTTGACCAGTGCTCAGCAAATTGTATAAAAAATGCACTTTTGGGGCCAATAATTCATGCCAACACACAGCGTCAGCTACAAGAAAACACCAAAGTCACAACTGTAGCATTATCCTTGTTTGTCACAGCTTAAAGTAATGCCTATACTAGAGCTTGTAACTGTAGTGAATCTAACCAATTAATTTCACACCATCGTTGCTCTTTTACACAACTGTTAAGTTCACTTTCTTGTCACAAAATGTCTTCTAGCTGTTCAAAAATCCTCTACTTCTGTTCTGCCAAAGCCCCTTCCCCTGCCAGCCTCAGCAATCCAGCCTGACAGCTCTATTTTTATAACAGGGTGTAATTTTAAATATAACCCTGATTCTTCTGTATGTATTATTTACTAACCACACATCACTGCCAGAAAAAAATAGAAAGGATTCTGTTCTGTTCTAGAAGATCTGTGGCTTTCAATGCTGATCCAGCAAGTTGCTTCTCACCATTTCCCATGTGAGCAGATTACTTTAGAATTTTTCCTTTATTAAATCTTAATATGAGAGCATTCATTAAATCATGCATGAAACTCCCATTCAAATGCTGAGATACTGAATTGAGCCTGTGGTTTGGTCAATGTTCCTTTTATGTGTTTGTTTAATCATTGAAATCATGTATAAAAACACATAAGTATTTGGGTTAGAAGCTGTCCTAGTTTTCCTGAATGTCATCCCTCTTTACAACAAGATGGTAATACACAACACAAAGAAGTTTGGGCTTTTCTTCTTGTAAAAGAAATCAGATATGGAGGTAGAAAGCTGGCTGATTAGGAGAGTTTCTCCCACACACCTTCAGAGGATGTGACAGAAGACTCAGGCTTTCCCTCCTCTGGCCCTCTGGTCCCATTTTAATTTTAGATACAGGGATATTTTTAAGAACTATGAAATCCTCTGTGTTTGCTTACAATAGTGACTCATGCAAGGTAAGCTATGGGATGGGAAGTGCAGCCTGTAGCTAGTTTTTGTCATCTGATAAATGCAGGGACAAAGCAGAGAGAGATCATTTCCCTCCCTCCTCTTGCCTCAGTGTAGTACCTTCTCACAACAAAGGCATGTTCTGTCCTCCCTCTTTTGTTATTCTTTGCCATGAGACATCCAAAAATGGTATGCAGAGTACTGTTTGTCTTTTTTAAGGCTACATGGCCAGGGGAAACTAGGTTTTGTATGATGCAGAGTAGCAGAAAGCAACTTTGCACACAAGTAACCTGGAATGCCACTGCTGGAGCTATGATACTTTTAGAGTGATCGTTTGTAGAATATTAGTCAATGACTAAGTTTTGTAAGGAATGCTATCAAAGCTCTGTACACCTAGCTCACTGATGATAGACTGAAAGACAGAATGAAGAAGAAAATTAATTGCAACACCCAACTACGTGAATCTCTACAGCACTCTGCAGCATCCACGAGCAGATTGCCTCCTCATTAACAGTGGCCAGTTACCTGGTGCCTGCCAGCCAACCCAGCCCCTTCATGTTGCTGTCTCTGTCCTTATTCCTGACCTAGACTGACCTTGCCCCAGGGGATTGTCATTGCAACTAAAAGAAAGAAAAAACCAAAAACCAAGTTGTTGCAAAAAGGACTGTCAATGGCATGCAGTTGCCCTGTTTCCCCCCAAGATGCTGAAGGAGACAAGGGTTCTGCTCAATGGACCTTGCACGCAAATACTGTTGACATAGAGTTTACATTCTGGGGGAAGAACATATCTTTTCAAAAATTATCTCTTATTAATAACATGGACACTTTGACAAGGAACCGAATTCAGTCTTGTAATGGGTGTTATATATCTCCAATCAGCATCACTACAGCATTTTAAAAGAAAGATGCATTTTTCTCAGACTCACTGAGAAAGGAATAAAAAAACATCGATCATTCTGAAACTTTTCAGTACAATGCAAGCTCTGTTGAAAAAATGTTCAGGCATGTACCTTTGGACTGCATTTGCCCTGCTGAGATTTAGTGTTTTGGGGCTGACTTAGATCTAGTAAACTAATGCCCTCCAGTGCAAAGCACAACATTTTGTTTAAAGGCCTTCATAACAGCTGAGTATCAAGGCTAAGAAACCTAACAGTCACAGCTCCTCAGTTGTTTCATTTGTTTCTTAGGAGTAATTTAAAATAAAATTGTTTGCCACAGTGTTTATGATTCTTATTGTTCTGGACCATGATGGTTTCTTCTCTTCACTCCTTTCAAGATCTCCAGTGCTTTTCTCTGTCTTTTGGCATTTTACTTTAACACTGCTATTTCAAAATAAACATCTCCAGTCTTCCACTTCATCACTTTCAATTATCCAAAGCATTACAGGGCTGGCTTGTTCGCCAAAGGCATTATGAATTATTTGGGAATACCACCACATTTTTTTTATAAGCTGAAAACAAATACAGTGCCAGGTAATTAGCAATTTAACACGGACTCTTTGTTATTCTTTAATACTCCCATGTTCCTGGCCTACTTCCTCCAAGCTGGAAGTGCTAAAAAACAGATGATATATCTATTACTGTGTTTAAAACAAAAATAATTACGCACCAGGACTTAAACATATGGCCCCTCTGAGTGAGATGATAGTTATAAAATGACTGTTGGGGGTTATAGCTAGTGTTGTTTCATCACCAGTCAGCACCAGAAAAGAATGAGAAAAGTAATGTGAAAAGAAGAGGCCTATGAGATGTATAGCATCACTGAAGGCAACATAGTACACTTATAAAAGTACTTTAATGCACTAGTGAAGCCAGTGTGGTCATCATTCTAAATTATGTGGAAAAACATCCAAAGATTTATCCTATTATTGTGTGAAAACAGAGTTGCTTAGGTTAGTCTGCCTCCTGATTTTATTCCAAATTCCCTATCCCTTGCCAATCCACATTTTATTCCTCCATTTAAGCAGCAGGGAGGCAACCTTGTAAATGTGTGCTATTGGACTTTTTTATCAGACTTTATTTAATATTTATTTAACATTCACACCAATTCCTGACAAAGGCTTTTTTTAAGAAAGCTGACAAAATTCCAAGAAAGAAAGTTGTGATATATAAATAAAATAATATCATCCGGTCCTCATCTTTCTATACAACATCTTGCCTTTGACTCCTCATTTCTCTTTGATGCAAAAGGTTATCATACTCTCTACATGAAGAAACCCCTTTCTGCCATCTCCCTTGATGTCCTTTGATCTCATCCTTTCCTCCATTCCACCACATTCTTCTCACATCCATAATCTGACACATATCCCCTGATACCTTGTCTGTTGCATGCCTTTTTTTCTGCTGCACTTCTCAGGACAAGCAAGCCTTTTTCTCCAAACCTCCTGGTATGGTGTCATGCATCACCATTGCCTAACATTTCCATCAGCTTTCCTTCTTTCCCTGCATCAAATGATGCGCCTGGATGTAGGACAGCATGAACTGCCCTCAGGAGGGATCACTCTGACCCTGTAGTTTACAGAGGGATTCTAACTTAAACTGGTGACTTACATGCTGGAAAACTAGCTGAGATGCTTCCCACCTTCAGTGATTGCTCAGTATCCCAAGCAATTCAGTAGATCCTTCTCTGTGTTTCGTCATTCCATCATTCAACTTTCCATCCGTATCTTTCTCACCATAGAAAGACCCATAAAGGGAGGGAGAAATGGTTTTTAAGTATAAGCAAATGCTTTTGCATACTCAGTGTGCTCATATGTGGGTTTGTAGCAACATAAACCATTAACATCTAACTGTGCATTTGGTTGTATTCTTTTACCTTTGATTTTTCAATTTGGTTAAGTACACAAATGAGCTGCCAGTGACTCACCATCTACAGCGGTGATTTTCACACTATACATTTAATGTAACTATGCTAATATTTACTGATCTTGTTTTCTTATTTAGCTTGAGTTGTAATTTATTTTATGTGATTTCTCCACGCAGGACACTCTTCATACATTCATTACATCCATTATACATGGCCAGCCAATGGTTTAAACCTTAGTGGGCAAGCAGTTTACAGTTTTTAAGAAGATATAAACATTGGCACATTGCGTTATGACTTGTAATACTGATTTCCTCTTGGAAAGCAAGAGAACAGAGAGTCTGCCAGTACATTCACAGCTACATATTAGAAACCATACTCAGATTGACAAAAAAAGCATAAACCAAAGCTCAGCTAATGGATTTCATATTTTTTTTCCTGAAAAAAATGCTAAAAGGAGCTCAAATGAGTGCAAAGTTAGGATGTGTGCACTTCTTAAATGGATTATTTGAGGTCAACAGTCTTTTTGAAGTGTTAAATACTAAAACCTGTAAAAGTTGCAATTCATTGGAAGAATTATGTAGAGCTCTACTTCATGTTTCAGCACAGTACTGTCTGTTTCACAGTGCCAGTACTTTCTGATGGGAATAACTGCTTAAGAGTCACTAACATTGAGCCCGTTCTATTTTTTTTTTCTTAAAAATTGAAGGTGGAGAGGTGCTGAAAAACTTTTTATGAGTTGCTGCATTGGCATCCCCCAGAATTGCCTCACAAAAGGTTAGAAAGTTCAGAATAAAATCAAGACTCAGACATGTATGGCTTTTCTGACCAAACTGTGGTAGTGTAGAGATAATTAAAGGTTCTCTTGAAAACTCAGAGCAAAATGGAAGACAACACAGAAAACAGGGCTGCAAGAGAAAATAAAGGCAGATGAGCACCGACAAATGCTGTGAATCTGTTCCTCCTCTTGCTCCTCATGGCTGTTCTTCAAAGAGGAATAACAGCCAAGAAAATTAATTCTTCCTTTGTGATAAAGAAAACAATGAAATAAACTGGAAAGCCAGTTATAGGGGAGAAAAAACACCCCCACCACATTATCTAAATGCTTATTTGAATATCAATCTCTTCAAATAAATATGAGTGAGGCAAATTCTGAGCCTCTGCTAACCAGTGTCATTCCCTTGAATCAAATGACACCAGTGGAATGGGGGAGACAGAAGAGCAGAAGTGAGAAAACCTATGGGTTGAGATAAAGACACTTTAACAGGTAAAGCAAAAGTCATGCACACAAGCAAAGCAAAACATCTCGTTCTGTGGGCAGAAGGGTGTAAAGCCATCACCAGGAAGGCAGTGCTCCATCATGCATAACAGTGACTCAAGAAGAAAAATGCCAACACTCTGAATGTGCTCCCCTTCCTGCTTCTTCTGCCAACTTTATATGCTAAGCATGGCAACATATTCTATGCAATATCCCTTGGGTGAGTTGGGGTCAGCTGTCCTGGCTGTGCCCCCTCCCAGCTCCTTGTGCACCCCTAGACTCCTTGCTGGTGGGGTGGGATATGAGGCTGAAAAAGCCTTGATTCTGTGTAAGCGCTGCTCAGCTGTAAAAAAGGCATCTCTCTGTTATCAACACTGTTTTCAGCACATATCCAAACCACAGCCCTGTACTAGCTACTATGAAGAAAAGTAACTCTGTCCCACTCAAAACTAACACACAATTTAAATTATCTAAAGATCCTGAGAATTTGTTTTCCTTTTCTTATTACCAGAGAAGACATTCTACTTGAACAATTTTGTTCATTGCTTCCCTCCACTAAAATCACATAGAGTCACTTGTTATTTTCTTACAATTCCAAAAACTGGAAAGAAAATGTGTCTTAAGTGTTCTCTCCGAATTCTCCTTGGCTTCCTTTCCTTATAAAAGGGGAGGGTTTATGTTTTTCCCCCATTCCTTCAGGAGCTAACTTGGTAACTTACTCTGGAAACCTGTAAGCACTGAGGAGAGATGGTGATGATTTCGTGCTTGGTCGCTTGCTAGGTCAAGTTCTCTGCTTCTACATTTTCCCTGCTGTTTTCTATGGCTTCTGGAGTTGTTCAATTGCATGGGGGTTTTCTTTAAACTATATAACAAAAAACATCAGCAACTGTGTAACATTTTTGTGTACAACATGGCATCCAGCATATAATGGTTCAATGCCTTACTAGAAAGTAAGAAATGCAGCCAGGTTGACTTTTTCCTTTTCCTCCATACTTTTTGTGCTTTACACACAAATAGACAGGGAGAGAGACAAGAATATGGTCTTTTTTCCTTTTGAAAATACTTTGTGAAGAACTTCCTTCTCTCTAGTCCTCATTTTCCCTGCCAATCTCAGACTCCTCATAGACTACCCAAATATATTGAGTGTAAGAAGTGCTGAGCTGAAATTTCACCTCTCTCATGGATTTAGGAATGTCCCTGCAATGTGGTGTTAATGGGAACTTTTATAAAAATTTCTCCTTCAGCCTTTGGGTAGAGATAATTGCTTCATTCTTTCCTTATAAATTTTTCAACAGAAGTAGGACTCAGTTTTTATTTAAATGTCCATACAGTCACCAGTGTCCCTCCTTTCCCAGAACAGTGCCTTAGAGCAACAGGCTTTTAAACTACATGGATGTGTGGGAGAGAGAGAGGAAGGAACAAGAGAGTGAGAGGCTGACTTCCACAACACTTATAAAACCCCTGATGCTTCACAGCAGAGGATGAAAGATTTTTGGGGTGAGAAAAATTGCTCAAGAGCAAGGAAGGCATGTATCTGTGGCTTAATCACTAACTCCCTCTCAAAACCCATTGAATCCCAGAATTCCATTTGCCTTGGATGCCTTATGCATTTTTTCATTAGACAATCACTGGATGAAATGTAAACCAACCAAAGGAATAGGCTCTGGTCACCTCTGCCAGGGACTTCCTTTGTCTGCAGGTTTTGCTCTCCCAGTTGCACCGCTCTCATGTTCCATTGCTTTGACCCTCTGAATTTTTTGTGTTTTCTGATGCCCTGTTTCAACAAGCATTGATAAAGGACATAACCCAGACCTGCCTCTACACCACAGATTGCAGCACTCAGATATGAATGTGACCTGAAAGGTGCCCCAAGTCAACTCTACTAAAGAATTTCCCTAGTGTTATAGTCAGTTAGACGTATCAGTGTTTTTTACCTCTTTGACTGACACAGGGGTGACTCACTGATACAACCTTGCCGGGTTAATTCAGTTAGGCACTGAGAGACTCTTGCTTTTTCAAACTGGGGACTGTTCTTGGCAATAACAGCAACCTGGCAGTACCCTGCAATAACAATAACCTAACTGTAACCCAGGCAACCTGGGAACACTGGTAACCCACTAATTAGTAAATAATAAGCAGCTCTAGCCTTTCAGGAATCTCAAAGTGGTTAATCATGGCTTTCATACATAAAAACTTCATACATTGGGTGTTAAACTTCAGGTTTTGGTGAATGTGGGATTTAGGGCTTTTCTGTTAGGAGTCTCATCCATAGTGAGACAGGATGGGAATAGATGCTGTTATGGCTTGCCTACACTAAAATGCCCTGTAAATGCTCTCACTGAGCTCTGCATCCCAGACTGGTTCTGCACACTGTTTGAAGTCTGGTGGACGCTTCTAAAGCAGCAGCCTTGCTCAATCTCAGCCAGTCCAGGCTCAGCAGAGAGAGAGATGGACATGACCAGGAGGACCAGGGGGACACTTCCAAATGGGAAATAACTAAGAGTTACAGCCTAATTAATCTATAACCATTGCTTCTTTTGTCTTGTTTCCCAGTACTAGGAGGAAAACTAAGAAATTTGGTCTCATGAACTTCTCTTAATCAAGTGCAAATCAATAAATTCTTAAATGAATTATTGTTTCATTTATGTAGTATTTGCCTCTCCCCCTCCCCTTTCTAGAATATATCTGAAAGCTTTGACTAGCTAAGCTATGATGAGTCATTTTGTTTTGTTTTGTTTTCCAAATAGTGTTTACATCATAGAAATATTCCTATGGTAGTCTACTAAACAGAGTCTTTATGTTTTCCAGTGTTTCAGCATTGTTAAAGATACTGGGGAAAAATAACCCTCCAAATCAAGAAAGCTCTCATTTTCAGTTCTGTTTGGGGTTTTTTGTTTTGTTGTTTGTTGTTGGGATGATTTTTGTGGCTACTGTGTTGGAATACAATTACTTCAGACTAGGGACAACAGGCCAGTTTCTCTGAGATGTTGGTAAACTGATGATGTCAAGTGAATATTAATTGAGCAGTGAAGCAGAACTCTTTAATTGCCTCATGGAAACTATGGAAATCCTGTAATTGGTTGTAAACTGCAAAGGAAGGAGTGGCATCTGCTCCCTCTCTTGTTATATTCTTGTTACTGTCATGTCCCTTCCCTTTGCCACTTCCATGACTTCCAAAGTAACTTATTTGAGCTAAGCAGAAGATATATAGTCAGTAAGCAGCAAACAAAATTTAGGTTTCCCGCACTGAACTCATTGTGTGTGTGTTGGTTTTGTTTGTCTGTTTCCAATTGCCTTGATAATGAGGCAGTGACCAAGCTGCGCTGCTCACAAATGAGGGCTGGCCCGACGCAGCTGGTTTACCATGTCCTCAAGATTTCTTAGGTCACTGTTGCATTTCTTGCCTGCCCTTTAAGTTTCCTTTCCCCAGACATCCCACACTGACTGTACACTGTGTGCCCCTTAGATCATCTTTTGTGTCTGTGAATACAAAACACTCTTAAACTAACTTAACTCTAAAAGGCCACTTGCAACTGTAGCAGCATTTCTTTGCTTCCCTTCACTTCTACCCACTCTCTTTTATAAAATGAAATGACCGTAGTAAGAACCAGAACAGCATAGAACCAGGCCTAGCTTCTTTCTTCATGGTAATTTTGATTGTTAATGCATCGGTGGTTGCGAAAACACAGGATTTATACATGTATGAGGTAAGCACCAGTTGTGGAGCAGGATTCAGAAGCCAGTTTGAGGATGTATGAAGAAAACTCCCAGAACTTCTATATCTGAACTCAAACTTCTCTCCAGGACCTATACACACAAATCAGAGTTGTAAACAGTCATATTTCCATTTGAAAAAATTATATATCAAGGGGTTTTTCCCTGTTGGTGCATTGATTTTTATGAAAAAAAAAAAATTGGAAGTGAGGGGTCAGCTTTTCAGTTTTCATGTAATACTGTCTGACTAGAGACAATGCTTCACTGAAAAAGGAAAACGATGCTTCAGACATTTCTTCACAGTGCAGGCCTGTGATCTGTAACTACTAAATTATGGAGCATGAAGATGCAGCTCACAGATTCTGTTATAAATGCAACACTCAAGAAGCCAGACAGCACGCAGAAGCCCTCACCAAGAGTCTGGATTCTGATTCCAGGACTGCTTATGTGCTGAGGCAACAATGGGATATAATTTGCCTGAATATTTTTGAGAGCAGGTTCTAAAACTCCCTGCAGATATCACAAAGATACTTCTACTGCTCACTGCTTATCTCTGTGGCCACATAACTTCTGTGCTGTAATTCAGCTCCAAGAAAAAATAGAGAGATTCCTTAACATACTTCAGATTCCAGCAGGTGGCTAGGGCACTCTTCCGAGGAGTTTAGTTCAAATCCCTTTGGCTGACATGGATATAAATTCCCAGTCTTTCACACTCTACATATTTGGCAGTATCACCAGTTTATTATGAAATACATGGATAGGTGCATCACCTTTTCCAGACTTACTCTTTATTTCCTATGTTTTTCACACATCCCATTACTTTCCAAAAAGCCAAATGTGAAAATGTGTAATAATATATGACATAAACAGTCATCTTTAACTCTTATCATTTTGTCTGCTTCTCTTCTGACAGTTTGCTGTTTTGTAAAAACCCATTTGTGCTGGTTTCAGCTGGTGTAGAGTTCATTTTCTTCACAATGGATGGTATGGGGCTCTGTTTTGGATTTGTACTGAACACAGGGTTGATAATACAGAGATGTTTTTGTTACTGCTCAGCAGTGCTTACACAGAGCCAAGGCCTTTTCTGCTTTTTGTACAACCACACTGGCAAGGAAGTTTGGGGTGCATGTGAGACCGGGAGGTGGCACAGCTGGGACAGGTGACCCCAGCTGACCAGAAGGATATTCCAGACCACATGGCATCATGCTCAGTATATAAAGCTGGGAGAAGAAGGAGAAGGGGGAGAGGTTTTGGAGTGATGATGTTTGTCTTCCTGAGTAATTGTTACACGTGATGGGGCCCTGCTCTCCTGAGAATGGCTGAACACCTGCCTGCCCATGAGAAGCAGATAATTAATTATTTGTTTTTCTTTGCTTTGTGTGTTTGCCTTTTGCTTTCACAATTGAACTGTCTTTGTCTGAAACCATGAGTTTTCTACCTTTTACCTTGGGTCCTAGCTGGGGTGAAACCACAACATACTGAATTGTTTTTTTCTTATATGTTTGATCATGCATATGTAGGAATCAAGGTTTTCTTTTATAGTGTTCATAAATTTCAGATAAACTTGCTTAGGAGCAGTACTCCACCTGACAATGTGCTTGACTTCAGTCCCGCTACCACACTACCAATGCTTCAATGTATTTGTAATACTAAAATGTGATGGGTTCTGTTTGGAAATTTTGTCATGACATTCCTGATATGGAAGCTGGTATGAATCCTTTACTCTAAGTTCATTTAAATTGCAGCATGTAAAAGTCCTGTTATAAAGAGCCAAACTGGAATGACCCAAACTGAAATAATTGAGAACGAAGTTTTGTTGAGTATGGGGTCTACAAGGTTAAAGTTCTGGAGAAGCATTTCTAGACACAGATTTCTTTTTTTTTTATCTTGAAAAAGAAAGAACTGAAAAGGTCTAGAAAAAAACAGAGAAGATTTAAGGTCACAGGCTAACTGGCTTACCTGTCTGTTTCACCCTATTGTCTAGCTGTGAGAAAGAACATTTAATTTCAACCAGGTTCCTCATGCATCCATGTGACTCTTACGTGACTTATGCCATACAACAACCAAAAATGCTGTTATCCAAACAAGCTTGAATGGCTCATGAGAAATTTTAACTTCTGCCTGTTTGTTAAAAGCAACAAGTGAACTGTGAGTAACAATTAATTCACAAGGTCATTTTTACAGGAGGAGTTATTTTAAGAGCTGAAATTCAAAGAGAATGAGAATCTCCATGGGAATATTTGACTTGTGTGCTAAACAGTTTGTGAAATATTTATAATGTAAGTAAAATCTACATTTTGATTTCTTACTATGATTGTAACACCATTGTAGCAGAGGTACATGGACATCAATGACCTATCTAATCCTCCCTCAGGATGCAAGATATCACCCCAAGTTTTAAAATGGTGTGGTTTACAATTAGTGTTGCACTTTGTTAATTCATCATCATAACTTTTTAAAGGGAGAATTATATCACACATGCTTAAGAGTCTGTTGTGATAAATTAGCAATGGTGTGATTCCCCACAGGCATTCAAAGTAGCAAAATGCATTTTCCATCTTGGCAAATCAGACTGGCATTTCGTAGAATGGGGCCTTCAAAATCATGCTCACTGCAAGCTTTTTTCAGATTTAATTTATGCATTTTATATTGGTTTTGCACATGAAGTTCCACAGAAGAGATAAATTTTCATATATCATTAGGTGTAATATTTTAAAACAGTGGTTTAATAAATCATTGGAAGAAGCTAAAAGCGAGTATTTCAGCTTTACCATCTCCTTCACTCTTTAAATTGAGATTAAGTGTCACTTTAATCCAGTGTACTCTAATCCAGAGTTTTCCAACAATTTATTTAAGCAGACAGATATAAAAATATATACTCAAGTTGTCATATGATATCTGTGACCTCAATAAAGTGATTCTGAAAGTGTTGCTTTCCTTTGCTTTCTTATTTTTCTTAAAAGTAGTGGTATTTCACAGGTTTCATTATTTGACTTTTCATGTTTCAGATCTGTTGAGAAGAAAGGAAGGGGAGTAAACCTACAAACTAAGAAAAACTTCCTCAACAGAATGTTGTTGCTCAGCTTGCTCAAATCAGTGATTCAAGCTCCTTAAACTGTTTATGCAGGATGTAAGAGCTAGCAGCAGTGCCCTTTTAGATCTTTCAGGTCTCATGCTTCTCTGAAATATCTGGACAGTGCAGGAAACTCAGGTTAACTGCTTACCATGATAGAGACAAAATTCAGTTTTAGGAAGAGAGTAACAGGGGTTTGTGTTCCTTTCACAGCAATCAAGCAGAATTTTAAAGATGGAAACAATTGACAGGATTGATTAGCTGGTTTAAGAAAGGAACAGCTAGATTTGGCATCGTATCACCTAACTCTGATTAAGCCCCGCTGGAACTGGTATTTATGTGTATCAAACTGACATGATGCTGAACTCAAATTGCTTTTTATTTGTTTTACAAAATCACTCTAGCAGACTGTATCCAGGTCTGGATATAATAAGTTTAATTACAAATCTGAATAGAAAAATTCACATAACCATAAATGGAATTACTTTATGTTTATAAATGGAACAGTAAATGTTGGGAGCATATTTGGTTTTGCCTCTGTCTTGTTAATTGGGAATGATACTGGCCAAAACCTTTTCCTGTGTTTAGAAATTTGTGAATAGTCCCTTTTCTTGAGAAGCACAGGTCCAGCCCTTCACCTCCACTGTATACTTTTTTTTTGTTTAAATCCATTAATTGTGTCTTCATCTGATGCTTACAATGTTTCTACTTACTTTGCATGCAGGCACTATGGGTGTGACTGACATCAACCAATATCCACTGTAATCAGTGGGAGGCCTGTCACAGCGGATGCAGTTGCTTAAGCACACAGACCTCTTGTGCCAGGTGAGATGCCATAGGGTGCCCTGCAAGCCTGCAGCCACTGCCCCAGGAGGGTAGGAGTCTCCAGTGGACTCACTGTCCAACTGAAATCCCCCACTCTGGGCACTGAGGCTGACACTATTAGCCTGTCTTTACACTACTGACCCAACCCTCTGATCTGTAAAAGGCTTTAGGTGGCAGAATTTAAATATGCATGTGTCTTCTGCACATCATTGTTGGAACACAGCTGAATTTAGTGGAGTTTACATATCTATGCAGCAAAAGAGAATTTGTTACACTGCATTAAAATTGGTGTACTCTGTAAATCCCCAGAATCTTTTTGGCACAGATGATGAAGCTGTACATCTCAGAGAATTGCTTCAGATCTATGTCAAGGCTTCTGACTAAGAAACCTTCATATAATAACAAACTCTATAAATTTCAGATAAAATTATGCATTCTGTTTCTGGAGGGTTTTTTACCTAAATCCCATGTTTGCAATACAACTTTCCAAGTCAGCAACCTTGATAAGCCTTTTAAAGTTTTCTGAAACCTGTCATCCTAAGATTTGGCCAGCAAGAACTTAATTCAGATATTTTACATTTTTTTTATTTTTTTTCCCTTGGTATCTGCCCTCTGGTGTCCCATTTTGTGTTTCAAAAGACCAGAGAGACTGATGACATAACCAGCCCTGCAGATGTCAATGTTCTTGTCAAACTGTAGTTGAGCTTCTGCCGCAGAAAGGAGTGTGACAACCCTCAAAATGGCGCCAAAAGCAGACATGTGGGAGATGGTGATGCCTTACAAAGTGAAAAGGTGATGCAATTGTATTCACAGCTGTAAACATCAGCAGAAAAAAAAGAAAAAAGGCATATAATATTCCCTCAGAGACTTACTATGGAGATATTCAGGAAAGTTCAGAAAGATTAATTAGAGGTGTAAAGTTAAATCTCATAACTAGAAGACAAATTAAGAGCAGGTTTGTTGAGCTGAAAAAGCACATGAGAAGGCAGTGAACTTGGCCTCTGTTACTACCTCAGGCACTGACCTGCATGACCACCATAGGTGAATTTTGTCACACTTCTCTCAGAAAAATTGGAATAGGTACACTTGCTTACACTGAAAACAGTTTGAGATCATCTAATATTATTATTGACTTGTTATTTTGTGGATGCAAGCATTTGGAAATCGTTGTTCATTGGAACTTTATGAGGTGCTCTTGTCTCATTTCAGGCAGGAAGGACAGGAAACTAATGGCTATCCTGTTTCTAAAGGAGGTGTTTACTTCTGGGTTTGTTGTCTGGGTTACTTTTATAGATAATGAAGATTTCTCTGGTTCAGTTCATCTTCTCTAAAAGAGATGCCTTAAAACCATCACATCAGTCATTTTGTAAAAGTGCTATTTTCTTTCCAATTACTATAGAGAGCATCTAGAATGGCATTGTGTGGGAGAATGCACATAGGATGACAAACAGAGGACACAAAACAACCTGAGAGACTGCTAAGACTGTTACAACTGAAGTTTGGTTCAAGTTCATTGTGTTTATTATTGTAAGGTTTTTAGTTATGAAATTTCGGTGTTCCCACCCCCCATTTTTCCTCATAGCCTTATCCCCGTTTGTCCTTCATGTTTTGTTCTTCCCCCTATACCCTTTTCCCACCCTTGCCCTGATCCCTGGACTACCATTGCTTAGCTTTCCCGCCTTTGCCCAAGACTCTGTTTTCCCCCTGGCCTTTGGTGACCATTGTCCCATTGGCTATCCGGTTTCCCTAGTTACACACTCCGCCCCTGCTTTTACCCAATCCCATCCAGGTCCCAGAACCTTCCCCCCAGAACCCTTTATAAACCTGAGTTTCCCTTAACAAATTGCTTTTGATGCCTTCACAGGTGGAGTGTGCTGGAAATCTTTTACTTTTATTTATCCCTCAGTCAATGGCCGCCAGCATTGAGTATTGGGTGAGATGAATCCCACCTTCTGAATTAAATTTACAAAGCATGTCAAGACACTGACAGTTCACATAGCACCAGAACTAATGCATTTTCCAGGAAAATTTTGCTACCCTCTCTAACTCCCAAATTTTCTCAAAAAAATGCTGGCTGAATGTTAGACACCAGATCAGTGATTACTGGGTGTTTTAGGTTGAGTTGGCAAAATGCCAACTACCCAACATAGAGAGTCAGAGTTTCCCTCTCCCTGCAAGGGAAAAGGGAAAGAAGGGAAAAAAACCCCTTAAAACGGCAAGATTTTTATATTTACACAGAAGAGAGAAAACCAAAACCAAACTACAATATAACACATATATGCAAATGTAAACTCCACACAAGTTGCCCACCCAACAACACAGACCTCCACCACCTCAGCCCACAAAAACTAATAGGTGAGGGTGGAAATGGATCACTAGGACAGAATCTCTTCTCACTCCCTCTGCTAGAGATCAAGAATAATCTGTTTTTATTTTGTATAAAATCGGTAAAGGAAGAAAAACACTCAGTGAGGAACTGCCTAGGTGTTACTTGAGTGTCACAGAAATGAAAGACAAATCAGAGCTTAGTGTAGCTCATATGGCAACAGGAAGAACAGAAATGAGAAGAAATTACTTTATTTCTCAGCAAAAAATGTGAGGCCACAGTCTGGCTTATATGAGCCTCTAGGGAAAAAACCCAGACTCAGGCAGACATACTGTCCTGCCTAGCTAGGGCCAACTGAGTGTCAAAGGGACTCCACAAAGGCAGAGGAGGACACAAAGAAATGTGCAAAAATTATGACAGGGCTCAAAGGGATGAATCACAAATCGAAGCTGAGACAACCATCACTACAATATATTCATGCATCGTGTCATGATAATGTCAGAAAGTAATAAGGACAAAATTATAAAATACCAATTAAACACTGCAAATGAGCTAAACAGTTTAGAAAATGGCTTTATAACCTCTTACACTACTAGTAAAAATACCTTAACAGATGCACAAATACACCTTGGGATGAACGCATTATGCATTATGGATTCAGGGCTGGCATTAAAACCTTCATAATCACTTTTTCACTTAGTCATGTATTGTACATCTGTGACTTGTTGGCAAGATATTTCAGTGGAGGAACTTGCAATTTTAGCTAACCTTTTCTATTTGGAGAGCTTGGCTGCTGGCTTTGCTCTTTCCATGCTTCTGAACCTCTGCAATGCAACCTTTTCAAAGCACATGCTGCAAAGTGCTTTTTAAAAAACCATTTCAATATCTATAAATAGAAAAATGAGACCATAACCAACAAAAGAAGTCAGCTCTATGATCTCATTTCAAACAGTATAAAAACCCAGAACTGCTAATGGCTTAAATATCAGAATCTGATGAACCACAGAGCATAAAAAAACCTTCAGCAGTTCTGAGCATTTTCCTCTGCTTTTAATTTTGCCTGATAGTCCAGGGTAGAACCTGGCATTTCCCTCTGGCAACACCTCTAATTCTTTCCAGTGAGGAGACAACACAAGTGATAACTAAAATGCATAGAACAAGCCTCCAGTTTCCATTGAGACTTGAGTTTTGAGATGTCAGCAGAAGTGAGTAAAAGGGCACAGCCATTAGTGGAAAACATCTTTGCAGGCATCTGACCATGAGTCCTGCACTGCAGCCAAAAACATTGCTAACAAACCCCAGGCATATGTTGTGACAGCATGAGGAGAAAAGCCTACAGAGAATAAAATGACTTATCTGTCAGTGATCTTTTTCCCTCCTCAGCACTGGGAGATTTCATAGTTTTGAAAGCACCTTCTCACAACCAGCATTGTCAACATCATAGCAATACGTGCTATCATTTTTAACACTGCAGTATATGGACCTCTCTCCTGAATGTGGCTTGGACATAAGGATGCAGCACTTTTGATTGATCCATTTTACTTGTGTCCAATCAAGGCAAATAAGAAATGAAGCACACCTTTTTTTCTTTTTTTCCCCAGTAGCCTTTCCACATTACTTCTGATGTCTCAATAATCCATCTGTACTTGGATTTAGGGATAAGAAAAACATTAGAAATCTATCACAGTGGACAACCTAATATATTTTCATAGGAGTCAGAAAGAATAGGTTGATCACATAGCTAAATAAATTTCAAAAGGCAAACACTGCTCAAAAGGCAAATGTTTAATTTTAAAATGGTTAAGATGAACAACTACCCATCCTCACTGTTATACCCCAGTCCTGAAAAGCTTAACTTTTACTAGGTGTTACACTTTTAATTTCAGGCTCCAAGAGATTTTTCTCACATGAACTCTCGTAAAGCCATTGGTTCTTTGGTACCTTGAGCTCATTTCCAGAGAATACCTACACGTTTCTCTTCCTTTACCAATTTTTTACAAAATAGAAACAGATTATTCTTGATCTCTAGCAGAGGGAGTGAGAAGAGATTCTGTCCTAGTGATCCATTTCCACCCTCACCTATCTAGGTGCTGCTCATACTGATTTAAATGACAGCTGAAGCTACTCTTTAGCCATCTGAACTCTAATTGCTCCTCCAACCCATCACATCTTCCTGCTGTTTTACAGAGAACACCAAGTCCTACCTGCTGCCTTTAGCCTTGAGGCCTAAGACTTATCTTACTTTCAAAATTAGTCATTTTGTTTGCTTGTTTGTTTCTAAATAAAATAATCCCAAATTGCCAGATGCTTCAAACAGCAGTCTATACCAATGACATATAAGAATATAATGGATGAGAAAAGCTGAGTTATTGGCTCCAGTATGAGGTACTCTATATACAGCGGAAATTAGTGGAGATCCTGTCAGCATGATTAAGTCATTTGTAAGTGGGGAGAAAAATAAAGCTGTATAATTCTCCATTTATCACCTTGCTAAGTTGTTTCCTCCCACAGCAGTGATATCACCAGCACAAAGCCCTTCAGATAGATCTTTATCCTGTCCAGAACAATGCTCTCTGAGCTTGTTGCTAACCTCTTGTTTCAGTTTCCTCTGAAGTACAGCTCTTTTTCTCTTCCCAGTCAATGTAGATTATGTTCACTGCCTCACACCTCTCAGCTTTATGAATTATTTCCTTTAAAAATAGCTCCAACAGATATGTCAGCCATGATTTATTCTGTATGATATTCCAACAAATTGCGTTTATGAGCTGATATTTTGCCATTTTGTGGCCTCCAGGCCTGATTATCCGTGTTCATCCCAGTGTAAAACAAGCACCACTGAATTCATGTGCCACTGATAGCCACATGGGTAAAACCAGTGCCTTTGTAAAAAGAACAAGATCTTAAGCTAGGTGATTTGGAGAATAAAATTTGAGGATTCATGAAGTATAACTTCAAGTAGTCCTGACATGACACAGGACTACAAGTCAAGTGTGGATTTGTTTGGTGAACTTAAGAAATACTAGCCTGTCCACCACTGTAATTATTCAGTAAGGGTATGGTCCTGCCTAAGATATTGGAGAACATGACTGCAAAATCCTACTGTTGTTACTGGATGTCAACATTACAGAGCTCCCACCTTTTCTCCTTTTCCATCACTGAAACTCCTGCTGACCTCAACAAGAGTAGGTTTGTACTCTGGCAAGAGCTGCTTTAACTGTTTGAGTCTAGTTTACCTTCTTTATTCCACTGCAACGGAGAGCAGATAAGTACTTAGAGGTCTAGATGAGTACCACACTTACTTATTAGATTAATTGATTCATTGATTGATTAATTGATAAATTATTTGACACCTAATAGCAAAAGGAGTTGTGGAAAATTTTGCTGGCTGGAAGAGATCAGTTTAAACTTTAAATACACAGGTATGGTAGCAGTTTATAGGAACTGTAGTAAACAATAACAGAGAGCAGAAAGAGAAGTAAATGAATGTTTTGAGAGCTCCTTTTAGTGTCCAGGGGTTTTGGATCTCAAAGCAAAGAACACTCACAAAGCTTGTGGCTTGGGCACCAGCCACTGACAGCTCCTATAGAGAGTACCATCATGTTTAGATGAAATAGGATCTTTGCACTGGGGTGACTTGTGGGCCAGGACTCTGCATCATGGTCCCATAGTGCACCTTCTGAGTAACCTGAGCAGCTTCTCCAGTCTTTGCTATGAGGAAACAGAAGAGGAGGTGGGGAAGGGAAGAGTATGAGAATTAATGGGATGACAGAAGACTCCCTTGGCCTTCCTCATAAGTGTTCTCCACTGGAAGCTCTTAGCTGCCAGAGGAATATTAAGATTACCCAAAGCAAAGTGTTATTTCTGCTGTATGGGGGGTGGAGATGCAGAAGGACTAGGGGTCTGATTCAAGAAAGTCATCTCTACCTTTAGAAACCTGCATTTTTCACCTAACAACTTACTGGGCAAAACAAAAATAAGTATCAAATTGTTCATTAAAGAACTTTAAATACATAGTTATTGGTATCTATATTTTTGTCATTCTTTATCATTATTTGAATGATGCTCTCAGGTCCAAACATATAGAAATATATTTTTAAGGCAATTTCACCAGTTTGCTTCTCATTATATCTTTATACAATTACAGTAACCTTATTTGCTCCAAAAGCACCCAATTAAAATACAGGTTATAACCTGGATAACCTCTGTGTTAGCCCTGATCCTTATTATCTTGCAATTTCAGTTACTCAAATGTACTCTTCCTGTCATTTCTGTGACTAACACCAGTTTCTTCTGAAACTTACTCAGATGCTTCCCTCTTTATAGTTCTTTATTTGGGCAGAAAATGCATCTGTCTCCTACTATTTGCACAAACTGCGGACTGCTGTCCGTGTGCTGCCTGTGCTGTGACTGAGGGATCAGAGTGGTCCCTCAGCTCAGGCTGCCATGTCAGGAGTGCTGTCCCAAGCCCCACGGCACTTCTCAGCTCCGTGGTTGGGAAGTGGAGAATGCGGCAGAGCGTTGTGTGCTGGCAAAGAACCTTGCGAATTTTACACCACCAGCATCTCTCACACAGCACTAGGAAACTATTTTAAGGATATAAAAAAACATTTCCAGAAGACCATTTGCAGTGATTGACAGGTGGAATCTTATCCATCCATCAAGCCCCTTTGGAGGGGTTATTTCTCAGTAGGCTAACCCCCCTGCTCAACACATCTGTGTTTGAATAATTTTACCCCTATTTTCTGCTATTCTTATTCCCCTTTTCTCCATGAATTTTTGTTCTTGAACATTTCTACAGAATCTTTTCCATCTTTTTGTCCTGGAATATTTGAGCTGATTTCCGCTAACCTACTATATGTCACCATTTATTATGACGAGTATCTTTCCTCCTGTATCTCTTAATTAAGATAACCAAAATTTTTCATGGAACGAAAAGGGTGGAGGCCCAGAGCAGCTGTGGAAATCAGGTAAATTCCATTGTCTCAAAACACAGGAAAAGAGATATGCCAAGTACCAGTAAGACTGATATCTTGATGGGTGCTGGTAGAGTACAGCGTTCTAATGTTAATAGGTGAAAACAAATCCTGTTTTACAAAGCTCATTTTGCTTTAAGAAGAAGCTGAAGAATTGGCCCCTTCTCTCTATGCAGCTTTCACGAGTCTGGAATTGGCACAGTCTCAAACTCCACTTCTAGTCCCAAAACAAGATTTTGAAAGCAACATAGCCTTTTGGTTTTTCATCGTCAAGGAGACTGGGCCATTTCAAGACCCATTCCATAATAAATTACTACTAACTGCCAGCTGTTAACAAACTCAACATTGTCTCCCTTCTGTATAAACAGCTGTGTTACAGAACGAAAGAGAAAGGGGGAGAGGAAAGGGCTTGCTACAGCCTCATAGAGCCAGTGAACTTTGTGTCCTCTGATTTATGAAGAATTCAGTGATTGTGTTTTAGCAGAACAACAAAGTATTGGAACAATGTAAGCATGATATGATTTCTTGATGCATGGCAGAGCTTGGGCACTGAAATACTCAGAAAAACCTTGTTGCATCCTCAAAGTACATACAGACAATGGTGGAGCACACTGCTCATTGGAATCACTTGTTTGTCCTTTTAGTTTTCAAGTTTGATAATGAAACATGTATCAATACAATCAATGCACACAATGCTTCTATCAAAACTTCTCAATGACAGTCCATCAACATACTGGAGTAAAAAGGTTCCCTAAGTCCCCTGTATACTTCAGTAACAGAATTGCTCAGCTCTGTTGCAACACTTGGTTGCCAGGTCAATCCAGTAATGGTCATCATGCCAAAATGCATTTACATATGTGCATCAGTGAACAAATTTAATGATGTTGGATAGCATGGTAATAAGAAGTTGTGTGAAATGTTTTCCTAGAGACTGCAATGAATTAGGCTGGAGACAAAGCGTGAAAACACACAAGTATTGAAATCAGGCCTAAAGACAGGTTTTAAAATACAGACCTCCTTTGTGCCACTAGAAATGTACTCTGCTGGCAAATCGGGACACAAAGCAAAGCATTTTGAGGCACTGTCAATGGTTTGTTAAAATATGGTTGGACACTGAAGCAAAGCCAATTTACACAGTACCAGTTGGCAAGAACAGGGTGTTTATTCTGCTTGATAAGCATCTCCTTAGTAACTCCATGAGTCAATAAATTGGGTTGATGAGTAGCATGTGGGGGAAAAAGCTGGAGTGTAATCATAGTGCAACATGGAGAATATTAACCAAATGTTAGGGACAGTAAATTGAACCCAAGGCAGCCGAGGCTGCTCTTTGTAAGAGGATTCAGGATAAATATGTGAAAGGTGAATAACAAGAAGTATGTAAGTGAGGATAATAGGCCAAATTAGCCTGCAGCTCACATTCATGTTTATTTCCCTCTGCTTGCTCAAGTTGGACCCTGAATCAATTTTCCCTGTTTGACAGTTCTTTATTTGAATTTCTATTGACTGAGAGCTAAAATTGTGAGTAGTAGGTAGGGGAAAATGAGGTCTTTGTTCATGTGGGGTACATGTGACCTGTAGTCAAGCTAACATTTGTAATTGCTGCTTAAAGGATATCTTTACATACTAAGGCTAGTTTGGTTCCTCTCATCTAACAACTGCTGGACCTTGATGCCATTTACCAATGACAGACAAGGGACAGGTAAGAGAAAGATCATTCAGTGGAAATCTGGCTTCCTGAGACAAAGTTGCATAGGAAGCCCTAACACTACCAAGGTAGGCCTTCACTGTTGATTAAAAAAAAAAATCTATAAAAACCTTGATTCTTGTTATGTATCTTCCCTATCCCAACCCTTTAATTCTAGACTAGCCTCTCTGGGGAAATTTCAGATGAAGTTACACTGCCTGAAATGATCAGCAATAGTAATAGCACAGAGAATGGAATTTTAAATTCCAGCCATATATTTATTAATCTCCATTGCTGTCTAGGGGAGCCAAGCATATTTAAAATCAAATGCAGAAGGCCTAATACATAAGATGAATAGCCTATGAGGTCACAGAGAACAGCTATGATTATCTACCCTGACCTTTTGAATAACTCAGATCCTGCAGTTTCACCTAATCATCCCTACACTAAACCCATAACTTTTAATTACACTATGATGGATATTTCAGAAACACATCCTAAATAGATTTAAAGAATTAGTGATGAAGAATCAATTGTATCATTAGTAAGCTATTCCTGTGGTCAATTACTAAACCTGATTTGCAAAAAATGTTGACAGAATCATTCCCTCAAACAAAGCACACCCTGATGAAACAAAACTGCTTCACTAAACACTGTAAAGAGGTGGGGTTTTGATTCAGGTAAGAGAAAACCTTCAGGTAGACACATTTTAAGTCTTCATGTTTTGAACTGGCCTCAATAAAAATCATAGTTTTATATTATACTCAAGTGAAATAAAAGCATTCCAAATTCCTGAAGTTTTCTTAGTAAGAAATTTGAATTCAGACACCAAAAATACAGGTCGGTATTAAAAAGACATATTTCACAATCTTATTTATCTTAAACATTTTATTAATTACCCTCAAAATTAAACTGTGTTAAAATCCAGGCTGACCTTGAGCAGAATTGATTTCAGAAGATGATCTTACTTTTAATATAGTAGCCTGTCTGATAAGCAGTTCTTGCAATTTTCTTTGTTTCTCTTTTGCAAAACGCACAAATTTTTAACTTTCTCCTGGAAAACAGGATAGATAGAGGTTCTCTAAACTCCCAACACAGAGTGGGTTTGCTGTAAATTTAATCCTTATAGTGGCTTTTATTTTTACACTCTTACCTGTTTTCAGCATCCCTTCCAAGCAGGTGACTACATTTTTGCTATAACCACTGAACTATTGGCAGTTTTCTCTTTCAGTGTCACTGCAATCAATTTCTAACAAGTCTCTTAGCCCTTTTCAGTAATGTATTAAGATTTATGTGATCAGACTTAAGAAGCATTGCATATCATCCTAAGTACCTCAAATATGATGGATGAATCATATCCTAAAAGTGCTGACTTCTTTTCATGGACTACCAGTGGCGTCTTGATAACAGTCAAAAGTAGACATTAAGCACTGTGGATATTGAAAGGTAGGTGGGATTAATTCCTCTGCAAGAAACCAACAGTCTGAATCAGTTATTGTCTTGGAAACATATATTTTCTAATTTTTTTTTTGTATTATACTGATAACAGTTTTCTTGCCTTTGTATAAATGGAAAATATATTCCAAGAGGAAAATGACTAATCCACTCATGAGAGTTTCTCTCATTGATTTTTTTTTCTATGTCCAACACTGAGTGTTGATAGACTCATTCAGGCTAAACAGAAGTTAAATGGTGAAATTAATATGGGAATTGTATTTTAAATTAAAATCTCACAAAAAAAAGAGAAAAAACTAAGGCAGGGAAATAAGTTTATGCACCATTGAAAATGGTGAAGGCACCTATAAATTGCACCTGAAGGGTTAATGGGCAGAGTAATTTCTCTGTCTTAGTTTTGCTGCTGTCTCCCACTATCACGTTATTTTGGTTTCTACATGTGGACACAGAATTTCTGCATTAAAGAAGAAACTCAGTTCCCTGACTCATAAGAATTGAAAGATTTATCCTTAGAAGGGCTTTTGTCTACTCTAATTTTGGTCTAGCTAATGAGGTAGTCATTCAGCATTCAGGCTGGATGTTGAGTCAGGAAATTTGTGACTTTCCCCATAAAGTCAAAATTTGCGTTGGAAGGGACTTTTAAATATCACCTAGTTCTAACTCCCCTACCATGGGCAGGACACCTTCTGCTAGACCAGGTTGCTCAAAGCCCCATCCAACCTGACTTTGAACAGTTCTAGGGAAGGGTAACTGCACTACACTACACTACACTACACTACTAGACTCTGAGCAACCAGTTCCAGTGTCTTATCAATTTAACTGTAAAAAATGTCTTCCTTATGTCCATTTTAAATCTACCCTAATTCAGGTTAAAACCATTGTCCCTTGTCTTGTCACTACAGGCCTTAGTTAAAAGGCTTAGAGCTCCCTTTAAGAACTGAGAGGCCATAATAAGGTCTCCTTGGAGAGTCCTTCAGGCTGAACAACTCCAACTCTCTCAGTCTTTCTTAATAGGAGAGGTGTTCCAGCCTTCTGATCATTTTTGTGACCCTTCTCTGGACCTGCTCCAACAGGTCCATGAATTTCCTGTCCTGGGGACCCCAGAGCTGGACACAGTACTCCAGGTGGGGTCTCACCAAAGCCAAGCAGAGAGGCAGAATCACTTCTCTTGATATGCTGGTCATGTCTCTCTTGATGCAACCTGGGATACAGTTGGCATTCTGGGCTGGAAGGACACATTCCTGGGTCATGTCCAGTTTTTCATCCACCAGTGTCCCCAAGTCCATCTCCTCAGGACTGCTCTCGATACATTCAGCCCCAACTCTGTATTGATACTAGAGATGACCCTGCCCCATATTAAGCAGCTTGCACTTGGCCTTGTTGATCTCTATGACGTTCACATGGTCCCACCTTTCAAACCTGCATGCTCCAGGAAAAGCCAGCAGCTCATGGCTTGGACAAGTGCCCTCTTGGCAGGGTTAAGAACTGGATAGATTGCCAGGCCCAAAGAATGGTGGTGACCAGTGCTGCATCCAGCTGACATCCAGTCACTAGTGGTTATCTCTCCCCACAGAGATCAGTGTTGGGCCCAGGCCTGTTTAATACCTTTTTTATGATCTGGATGAGGAGATTGAGTCCACCATTAGAAAATTTGCAGATGACACCAAGTTGGGGAGCCATGTCAATCTACTGGATGGCAGGAGGGCTCTGCAGAGGGACCTGAACAGGCTGGAGAGATGGGCTGAATCCAACAGTATGGTGTTCAAAATGGCCAAGTGCTGGGTCCTGCACTTTGGCCACAACAACCCCATGCAGCGCTACAGGCTGGGTCCAGAGTGGCTGGAGAGCAGCCAGATGGAAAGAGATCTGGGTGTTCCGATAAACAGTAGGAGGAACATGAGCCAACAGTGTGCCCAGGTGGCCAAGAAGGCCAATGGCATCCTGGCCTGTATCAGGAATAGTGTGGCCAGCAGGACCAGGGAAGTGATTCTTCCCCTGTACTTGGTAAAGGTGAAGCCACACCTCAAGTACTGTCTATAGTTCTGGGCCCCTCAGTTTAGGAAGGATGTTGAGGTGCTGAAGTGTGTCCAAAGAATGGTAAGAAGAGTGGTGAAGGGACTGGAGCTCAAGTCCTGCGAGGAGCAGCTAAGGGAGCTGAAGTTGTTCAGCCTGGAGAAGAGGAGGCTCAATGGTGACCTCATCACTCTCTACAACTACCTGAAGGAGGTTGTAGCCAGGTGGGGGTCAGTCTCTTCTCCCAGTAGGGCAAGAGGACACAGTCTTAAGCTGCACCAGGAGAGGCTTAGGTTAGACATTAGGAAGAAGTTCTTCACAGAGAGAGGGATTGGGCATTGGAATGGGCTGCTCAGGGAGGTGGTGGAGTTACCATCCCTGGTAAGGTAGTATTGGGTCAAAGTTTGGACTCAATGACCTCAGAGGTCTTTTCCAACCTAGCTGATTCTGTGATAGAGAAATTAGAAGGCCAGGTGTTTGGGTAGGACCTGAGTTGGCATCAAAAATTTAAAAAGCTGTAAAACTCACACTTACTGTGTCATACAGGCAGCTTGTTTCCCCTCACAATTAAACCATTTGTCTTGCACATCACAAGAAAGTTATTGCTTTGTTCAATGCAAAAAAAGAGTTATATTGTGTAGTAAAAATTGGAATACCTTAAAAATATTTAAAATATTGTAATCATTTCAAGTATGAAAGGTAATTTTTATTCTTCTTATTTATTTAAAATAACATTTCCAGGGCTTTTTATTGTATTAAATATATAATAAGTATGGAATAAAACCATCACATTATTTGTTGTAGTCTATTATGCTCTTCAACAGCTATTTCACCCTAAGGCATGGATTAAATGGTGTCTCATGGTAATATTTCTCCCTTCTTTGTTTATATAACTTCTTATGGTATACTCTAAGTCTACCATTCTTATTAGACCAGTATATTATTCTATTTTAGACAGAAAAAATGTTTTCCAATTTTTGGTGACAATATATCTTGATGAAGGAAATGAAAGACTTTTATCCAAACTACCCCAAGATAAAATAAATTTATAATGGAAAGTCTAGGATTTGCTACACTTTAGTAGATGTATGAAGGAACGCATCGTAAGAGTAAGATTTTGAGATATTGTTTGAATGATTGAAGTATCTGACAGCATTAAGGAGTATAACAAACATAAATCTGACAGTTATAACTCAGAACTTTTACCTGGCACTAGTTGGTCCAGCAGAGAGCTACAAAGATGACTAGGGGACTTTAGAATCTTTCTTACAAGGAAAGGCTGAGGGAGCTTGAAGTGTTTAGCATCAAGAAGAGACAGCTGGTGGGACCTTATGAATGTCTACAGGTATATGAAGGGAGTGTGTCAGGAGGATAAATCCAGGCTGTTCTTGGCTGTGCAAAGCAATAAGAAAGAGTCAACAGGCAGAAACTGATGCACAGGAAATTTCACCTGAATATGAGGAAGAATTTCTTTACTGTGCAGGTGACTGCTCACTGTAACAGATTAGCCAGAGAGGATGTAGAGTCTCACTCGGTGGAGATATTCCCATACTGACTGGACACAATCCTGTGCAATGGGCTCCAGGATGACCCTGCCTGAGGAGGGAGGTTGGGCCAGATGACTCACTGTGGTCCCTTCAAACTTTACCCATACTGTGACTCAGTGATTCTGTGTGACTGAAAGTTACATTAACTTTGACAAGAGACTAAATACCTAATGGACAAGGAGCCATGTACATTCAAATGACTTAATCTCTAAAGTGAATTCTATCCTCAGCCAAAAATGGCTGTCTAAGCTTCCACTTTTGCACATAAAGTAGGCATTTCCTCAGGTAATTTATCCAGCCTTGACCCCATAACTCACCTGCTACAGATACCTCATTGATTTGCACCTGCTTGAGTTTGTATGCATGTCAGCAGAAAAAAAAGCATTTGACAAGAAATGCTATATCTACCTTAGATGATTTTCTTTATAGCTATGCCCTGTAGATGATCAGCAACACAGGAGTATAGGAATGATCATTCCTCTGCAGCTGTAATCTCTCCTTCTGTGACTTTGAATTATGATGCTTCCATTTAATTAAGTAATCATATTTCAAAGGAGAGATAGACACAAATAGATCCTAGTTTTTCAGGGCAGTGTTTTGATGTCCTGACTAAAAGACTATGGTTTCTCTTCAGACAACTTCTTCCTCTTATTTTCTGCATTTACTTTACATTTCCTCACAAATGGAACTAAAGATTTTTGAACTGTGCCACCTTATTGCTCTTGAAAAGGATTTTTTTTAATATCTCTTTAAAAAGTAATAAAACATAAATGTTTTCAGCTTCTTATACATAATTATGATGAGCAACTCTTTCAGATGTCTAGCACAGAGCTTTACTTCTTGAGTTACCAGTCACTGGGAGCCACCCGATGTTAACTTTCCTTTTGTGGGACATCCTCTAGCTAGAAAAAATATCTGGCACAGGTATCACAGTAGCAAACAACTGAAAGAAGGGTAAGTCATTGGAAAATAGTTCAGTCCTTTCTTTTGTGAAATGGAGTAAGTTTGTCTTAAATAATGCACAAGCAGTATGAGACAGAGTATGTGCAGTACTGTACAATGCGTGCTTCCACCAGGCACAAAAAATCATTTTTAAGTATGAGTAGATTATGCCTACCAGTGGTTTACAGTTAGGCTAAATTTCAAGTTGGTTTGGTTTGTTTTTTTTTGATTGGCAGGGATAGCAAAACCTATTATTCTTCTAGCAGTTTCTAGTAAAACATTAAAATTTTTATGGGCATCTCTTTAAATGTTTAGAATAATTTATAAGCAGGAGAAAAACACGGTATCATACTCTAACCTTTCATGGAAAATTACTATACAAATGTTATTTCCATGTTTCAGAAAAAAGGTCCATCTGTGGATGACACGAAAATGGGAAAATGCTTAATTTTGGTTTAAGTTATTAAGAAAATGGACCCCCCCAAAAAAAAATAAAAATCAAAAAAACCCCACACCAACCAAACCCAAACCCCAACACATTAATAGCATCTGTTAAGGAGTTGGAGGTGCTTATGTCTGTGTTGTTTACTGCAGTTTCAGTCTCGATTCACTCATATGAGATGCCTTCCATTCCAACATAAGTCTTCAGAAGAAAACAGAGTAGGTGGATTATATATGTTTTGAAATTGATATGTGCTTTGTCACTCCTGAATCTAAGAAGCCTGAAGCTGGAATTGAATCACACTGAAATGTACCTAACATGCAATATTTCAGCTGTAGAAATATGACCATAGCCTTTTAGAATCTTCTGGGTATGAGCAGCAGAATTTGTAAGATTTGGTACTAAGGAGTAGCAGCACATACCAAATGAATGCTATCCAGTCTCATCACACAAAATCTTGAAATATTAACTTCTTTCCAACTGCTGCATCCTCATTTAAATTCACTGATGCATACTGGGATTTTTACACTCTGCAAGTGTTGTCTTTTTTACAGAAAGCATCACATCAGTGTTGGATGCTCTTGATTGGTGCTGCAGGGCAATAAGTTGTGCAAATTCTTGAATTTATTGAAAGCTACAATACAGCTTTATGGAAAAGAGGTTTAATTTCCCCATATTGCTTTTTGAGGGGTTTGCTGAGCCACTTTGTGGATGTCACATTGCTGCCCAAATCACTCAAGAAACTTGCACATGATGTCATCATTTCATTTTGGTGAGAGGAATCCACTTACTGTGAGGCTGGAGAATTAAGGAATTGCACGGGGAAAAGGGGTGAAAATAGTACAACAACAATTTGGATTTTTAGAATATTCAATAATTCTAACACATGAAATGCAGACTTTAAAGAAATCACACTACAAAATTGGTTTTTTAAATGCCAACTTAATCCTTGCTCCTCTGAAACCAGCTCCTCCTGTACTTGCACCTGTCTACTTAAGCTAGCTATTATCTGTCATAAAAGGTCTTTTAAAAAGCTCTTCCTGAATGGGGTGATGCACAACAATCTTGATTTTATATTCTAAGTGAACTAAATGTTATTTGGCTGGTGGCATGAGACTGCCAGCTCCTGACAAAAGTCGTGCTGGGGCTGGACAATACACTTCATGTGTAAGATCGACAAAACAAGAGCATCACCAAGGAAATACATATTCCTGCTTTTTTGGCAGATACAAATTATTACATATGCAAAAGGGAAAATCTACAATTAAAAGTAACCTTGAGATACATGTAAACCTTGCATTCATGTTAGTCATCAAAAGCATAACTAAAAAGTCCTAAATTATTTTTATTATTAAAAAAGCTGTCTTTTATCAGCATTTTATTGCTCTATGGTCATAATAGTGGACATTTCAAAAGACCAAGTCGGTACCAGCTAAAAATATATATATAAATATGTTATGAAGAACATTCTCATCTCTTTACAGCCTAGAAATGTTATTGTTAATTTCTGATCTCCAAAATAATTCATTCATTCAACACAAAGGAAATGCAAGTTAGCAGTAAGACTTGTATCTCCCTTTTAAAAATGCATATTGTGTCACTGCTGTTGCACACTTTTGATCTGTTGCTGGTTTGCTGTCATGTGAAGTCTTTCATTGTTGAATAAGTATCTTACCAATAAATATTTTCAACAGCGCTCTCCCATAGTTGACTGGATGGCATGGGATCAGATCACATTTTAAGAAGCTTCCTCTGTCCATTTTTTTTTTCTGGATAATTGCCTTGTGGAGACATTGCACTTATAACCATGTTGAGTTATTGTGTTAGGCTAAAATGTCTAAAAATAGAATATATTTGTTAAAATAAGGCTGGAAAGGAGTGAAAAACTGATTGCAACAGAGCCAACCCCCCAGATACATACTCCCTTCAAATTTTAGTTATCTGATTATAAATTTATGTGTTTTAAGTGTGGGCCTTTATTTCTTTACTTGGTGAATGTTTAATATTCACTTTATGCTGTCTTAGTATCAGCCTTCCAGAGTTACTGGCAAAATGAAATTGCTTTTGTTGGCGAAAAATTTTCCAGTCTATGTAATGAAATGAATCGTAGAAAACTCACTGAAATTTATTTTGTCTTGCTAAAGAAAAAATTTTGAAGTATGAAGATGCATTTTCATGAGAAATGGCAAATCTAAGTTTTGATTACTTAAACGAAAGCATCTGAAAGGATAAAAGCAGTAGGAAAAAGCTAAGAGAGCTTAGAAGAAAAATAACATACACCTACAAAGGGGTACTTCGTCAGTAGGGAAGCACTGTGTCAGCTCTGTTCAGCTCATCTCTACCCAGGGAGCGAGTGAGGTCACTTGGTCTGTTCAGCTGGAGAAGAGGAGGCTGAGGGGAGACCTCATTCCGGTCTACAACTTCCTCATGCAGGGGAGAGGAGGGGCGGGCACTGATCCCTTCTTTGTGGTGACCAGTGATAGGATAGCATATCACATATATAGGACACAAAACAGAGCACTGGCAAGGGCTCTGCCTGCACTCCTCTACTTCCCTGCGTACGAATGCCCCAAGGATGTTTTAAGGTGCAATTTCATCGTGCAGCTTTATTTGGAAAGATAACTTTCCTCTTCATATTCTGTCGTGGTTAATGTCTGCTCTCTGCACTGTCCCATCCCACAGCAGACCCCACTCATTCTGCACCCAACCCAATGACATCTCCTGCTGCTGACCTCGTGCCTGTGGGAACAGAGTCCTGCCTTCTGCCTTTGCTGAATCCTCTTCTTGTCCTGCCCATAAAGTGATGGCAAAAAGCAGCTCTCCTTTCTTTCTGAACACTGCCTAGTTTTGGGTGAACATAAAAAGAAAGAGGGAAAAGGAACTTCCTGACAGGCTGTGAAACAGATAAACAGAATCTAGAGCCTAGACTATGAATCTGACTTATGTCTTGCTAGACCATGTTAATTACTTGGCATGAAAATACATGTCAGAAAGGAAGTACAGCCTGAGCCTGTGTACAAAACAAGATTCAAGTGAGGAAAAAACCTCAATTAACAGGTGGTGCATCTGTTACTGCTAAGGCTTGGTGGACACTGCTTTTCTGCAAGTCCTTTTGTCATTGTTGGAAACAGAAAAATTTTTGAGAGACTCTTACATACAGATATATGGACATACAATGTATATCTATATATGAATATATGGATAGATATCTATTTTATGTATGATATAAACATATCTTTATACATATATACATATATACATATATACATTGTGTATGTGTATGTAAATACATATATATGCCTTGTCATATGGACTTGTAAGCTCAAGTACTTTGTAAGTTCTGTTGCTTTCTGTGAAAAACTTCGAATCTTGCCGATAGTAAGGGGCTTTTTTAACTCAAAAAACTGTCTTTCCTTTCATTGTTAGTCACAGGAGCTTTACATGGATATACTTGAAACATTTAATTCCATGACTGCACAATGACTTAGCTTCTAAAATAATGGTAATAATCAATACCTTGGTAGTATTTTTCAATAACAGCTTTATATGAGCTATAGACACAGCTAGGAATGTTATAATATCTTCTTCAGAAACAGCTTTCATTTAAAGTGTATCATACAGAGCAAAAGCTAATAAAATAAGAATGTGTTGGACTCTACGTGGTTTCCCACCTGTTTCTGCCTATGAATAAAAAATATCTTAGTCTCCATCATGTTTAATTTTCCACCCCTCCACCAAGCTAGACATTTATGTAAGGTGCCTTACATGTTTCTTCCTTGCTCAACAACATTTCCATCAGTAAACTGAACAGCTAGACACTAAGGGGGGGAACAGAAATGTGTAACAGCATAGATGCTGAACTCAAGGCTGTTGTATTCAGTATTTACTTAGTATCTGGCAAACAAAGAAAATACTCAAAAAAAAAAGCCCCACAAAAAACCCCAACAGCACCAAACCAAAAGACCCACCAGCTATTGCTGAGAGAAAAAGTATTTAATTTGGTATTTTGTTATGTGGATGCTCATAAATGACAGTTTTGCATTTACAATTCACTGATACATCTGAAAGCCTGAATCACCAAATATACAGGGGCATATTTTGCTCTTCCTTTTTCCACTGAAAATCTGTAGTGAAATCAGCTAATTTTAATGAAGTTACTTTGAATTTAGGACCTGAATTTAGATGACCTCAACAGGTAGTGGATCAGATTCCTTTAGCAATGAAACAACAAAACTGAAGATTGCTTTGAAGATATTTCAGTTACTGTGCTCTTTGGACATTCTTCAACCACTGGAGTAGGTATTGCAAGATCATTTCCCATCCAACTTTTTTTCAATCAATCATTTTGGCTTACCCTATGAGAAATTTGAAAGAAGATTCATACACCTTTAAAGGATTTGTGAACTCTTCGGGGAAAATCAAATCATTCAGAATTCCTCTTATTGCATAAATTTCTTCAGCCAGTGGGTAAAGAACTACCGCAGCACAGCAAAGCTGAGCTATGAATGCCAAGTAGAAAGCAAATCTATGGCTGCAGCTGAAAGGAAACAACTGTTGCTAGAGAGAGCTGCTTCCTTATTTTTAATTTCTTAAACTCTCTTTTAAGGTTCATAGTCAGTTCTTGACAATGAAATGTGTTTTCTTAATTGCAATACTTAGTTACTAATTTGCTAGGCTGGAAATGAGAGCTTTCCTACATTGTGTATTTGACTTTTTCCCCTCAGAAGCAAATGAAGCTAAGTGTCATGTTTGTTATTGCTGCGGTTACTTCCCTACTGATGGTGTCCTTTTGAAGGAGCTGACTGCTTTGCAATTGTCATTCTGTGTTACAGCCTACAGCCCTGATTTCCTTCGGACTTTCCTTATTGTGTGCTGGAGTAGTCCTGCTAAAGCTGGATCTCATTTTCTGGAGGTTGAAAGAACTTGTAACAAGACTCAGAACATAACAACTCTACTGTTGGGAAAGCTTTTTTCATCATTTTGATACATTATGGTTTCTAACTGCCTTCTTGAACAAGCTCTTTCCTTGCAGAATGGCAAATTTCAGATTTTTGTAGGAAACCAGAAAGTTCTTACTTTGCAGGGAGGAAAGATTTTTACAGATAAATCTAACTGCAGTAATCTGTACTCCCTGGGGTAATGTTTTCCATGAGAAAATTATTTCTATTATTTGTAATAGGTATTATGCAACTCATAACATTGCCAGAAATAAGATTCAACATGAGCAAGGAGCCTTTACTATGCCTTGAAACTAAAGCAGCCTTCAGCGATATGGAAATTGACCATTAGGAAAGATACTCTGTGAAAAGCTGGCTAAAGTTTAAGGTTAGGGAGAAATGTCTTGATCTGATTTGAGTTCAACTATTTACATACCCACAGAGTCCATCTAGTTTCACATTATCAGATTTTTTAATTTATTTTCTTCCATCCAGATTTCTTCAGAGCTTTTGCTGTTGCTTTTCTTTCATTATTTTATTTCAAGTGGCTCAAATGATTGTTTTTATACCTATTTGAGGAGAAAAGTTCTGAATGTTTTCTCTTTATTGTATATCCATCCTGTGATTTTTTTTTCCCCACAGTACCAGCTATTCAAGTTGATACCTGGCTTTGATGACAAGCACACTGAAGTTTTCTCCACATGATAGTTTCTGAAGAGGTCTCTATGGAAAAAAATGGCCTAAATTTTAATCCATTTAGCATTAAATTTATCAATGCTGTATAAAGTACATCACAAGGTTTATTCAGCTTCAGAATCCTTCCATGTCTTTTAAAGCTGCAGAACCCATTACATACAAAAGAGACTTTATAATTTACTCACTGAGATTTTTATTGTTCTTGTTTTCATCAGGAATGACTTAGATAACTTTTTTTTAACAATAGGTCATTTAGTTTATGCTTTTTAACTGCAAGCTGTTATAGCTTCCAACTCATACAGATTAAAAAAGGGCTATCATAAATATTATGCTGTCCAAAAAATGCACTAAATAACTGTGAAAACCTCATGTATAGCTAACATTTACGATTTATTTGTCTTATGAGTGTATTACATCTCAAACAGAGTAACTTTTGGTTTCAGTAAGAAGACAGGAAACTACATCTAGGATAATTGGCACAAGAAGGGCCCCAATAGCTCAGGCCAATATCACTGGTGGGGAGTTATAAATGTGGTTTGCCTTAGCTTTTCAGCTGAGAAGAAACCACAGAAGTTTGCCTGAGGCACAGTCTCAGAGGTGGCAGCGTACACTGTCTTATGAGAAGAGCATTACATTAGTGGGGTTTGTCAGAGCCTGCTGATGTGTAACCACACTCTTTCCCAGTCCACAAACCCAGAGCATGAGCAAAGGAGATGAACAGGACAGACAGGGTTTCCTACTGTTCTGGTTTAATCCCAGCCAGCCACCAGGTACCACACAGCTACTCACCCACTCCCCCACCAGCAGGAGAATGAGTCACCAGGGGAGACAACTGAAAGAGTAAAAGCTACAAAAGTCATAGGTTGAGATAAAGACAGTTTTATAGGTAAAGCAAAAGCTGGGCACACAAGCAATGCAAAATAGGAACTCTTTCACTACTTCTCATGAGTAACAGGTCTTCAGCCATCTCTAGTAGACCAGGGCCCCATCACGTGTAATGGTGACTTTGAAATCAAACACCATCACTTTGAACTTCTCTCTCTGCTTTCTTGCTTCTTCCTCCACCTTTATATACTGAGCATGATGTCATATGTATGGGACTCTTGGGGATGGTTCTGTGCAGGGCTAAGGGTTGGACTCGATGATCCTTGTGGGTCCCTTCTAATGCAACATATTCTGTTATTCTTTGATTCTGTGGATATCCCTTGGGTCAGTTGGTGTCAACTGTCCCAGCTGTCTTCTCTCAACTTCCCATACACCCTGAGTCTCCTTGCCAGTGTGACAGAAAAGGCCTTGACTCTGTGTAAGTACTGTTCAGCAATAGCAAAATCACTATATTATCAATGCTATTTTCATCACAAATCCAAAACATAACCCTATACTGGCCACTGGGAAGAAAATTAGATATACCCCCGCCCAAATCAGCACACAATTCAGCAGCAGTAACCTAAATTCCTCCTGTACCTGAGGTCTCCTCATAGCTCATTATGTCCTTCAGAATCAGGAGCCAGTGCCATCCCCAGTGGCACAGGAGAGACCACAATGCCTGGAGCCTTACCAGGCTCACTGCTAGAGATCTGAATTTTCTGAAAAGTTAACATTATTGCCAAAGGCTCTTGCATTAAAACCTGAGTTTGAATGAAGGATTTGGCATAACCCCTGGCACAATGCAAGGCATTTCATGGATCTAATACTCTCTTCCTCTCAGTTGAACAAATTGCTGACACAAATATAAGAAGGGATAGAATCGGACTTCTTTCTCATTCAGAAAATACTGTGGCAAATCCCTCACAGTGGCAAATCAAATTGAATTAAGGGTTTAGGACCTAACAGCATGCAAGTATGACTACAGGCTTCCACCCCTCACAAAGACTATGTTCAGCATCATGGCAGTCACACAGCAGATTTTTTCACTTTTACAAAAATGCATTCCTTGGTAAAGAAGCCAAGTTGATTATTTAAAATGACAATTTCTAAAACACATTTACCAACTTTTTTTTCCAAGAGAGCAATAAATATTTAAAATAGTGTTTCACAGTCCATAGCACAGAATTCCAACATTCACTTAAAAGCATTCTGCTAAAATACTGCCATCTTGCAATAAAATCTGAAGGTAAATGGATTGTTATGAACTAATTTGGTGCATTATAATTTTATTCTGCAACTTTGTGCTACTTTTATTAGCTCTTTGGCCTTCGAGGGAAAGACGTGTAATAATGAACACTAAGAAAATATGTGATGTACAGTGAGTTTGACATATTCTTTTCTTTTCATAGTGTCCCTTCTTGCCTTGAAACAGTGACTTTAACTTCTATCAGCCTTCAGGACTGACTCACTATGACTGCTTTAGGCTAGTAATAGCTTAATTGCCAAAGGTTTGGAGTTCAGACATGAGAGCAGGGGATGGCTGTCTGAACTGGTATTCATATTTCCACTGTCTACACACTTGCCTAAAAGAATTTTGCCAGTAGTAAATAATTTTAGGGGGAAAAGGTGTCATTTAATGCTCTACATTTCTGCTTTAGATCCCATCCAAAAGTAGACATGCAAACTTTAGGAACTAAGATTAAAATAACTGTGTTTTTCTAAATAACAGATCTCTAACCCCAGTTTAATTGTGCAAGATTTAGTTCATCCCTTTTGCTGTGTAAAATACTCTTAAAATACTGTGCATGTATGTCTTGGATAAGCTTTCTTTACTGGCTTTTGTAAATGTCAGTGAAATCTCCAAGAACAAGATGCCTTCAAGAAGCCAGGCTAACAAGCAGTTCTCGACCTGTTCTCTACTGTACTAATCTTTGTGAACAAAGATATTCCCCCTGTTTGTTGAAGCACTATATCTCCCCTTTACAGAAGGTCTTATGGAGTAGCCATCTTAGATACTACTGTACTGATCAGATGGGAAGGACACATAAAGTCCTTGGAGACAGTCCACTGGGCACAAGCAACAAGGTTTTAGAGATCTTCAGTGACAATTCTCTTCCCAGTTAACACCTTATATTTTGTCTGTGATATTAGATGTGTGAGACCTACAGCTATAACCTCAGAAAATAAAATTATATTTTCATGTAGCAAGAAAAGTGAGTTGTCTGAGTATCTTGAAATATACTAGTACGTTCAGCCTGAAAGTCTTAGCCCATAAGATCATCGCCCGGAAATATTTTCAATCTTTAAAAGCCGTAGAAAACAAATACAGATAAAAACATCACTAAAGGAATTTAGCAAACCTGTATAAGCAGATACTTTAAAACTAGGGGCAAAAAGAACATAGAAACCATTTTCTGGGGTGTAAGAGTTCCACATGTTTTCCTGATTTGGTAGTGGTGCATTTTGCAATTTAAGCAAACTTTGTAAGTCAACCATTTGAGCAGATGAAATGTGATTTTCACAAGTAAAGAGCAAAAGAAATTAATCAAACAGAGTAATAGGTACTGTCAAACAAACCCCATCATAAAAATAAAATAAATACTAATGGGATGGTAAGCAGTTTCATTCTGTTTGCCAGAAGATAACCACAACAAGGAGTGAAAAATATTCAAGACATACAGAGTAGAACTAGTGAAAAGTTAAACAATATATAGTAACACTCAGGTAACTCACTCTTTTTGCAAACATAGTAATGAAGGAAACATTCCAAAAGCTCTTCATAATTAGTCTGTGGTTTTGCTTTACTTGGTTTTGCTAGTTGTCATTTTTTTCTCTCCTCTGCTCGTCTGGGTAGGCTTGCATGTGCCCCCATAAGGAGGCCATAGGCACATAGCTACAGAGCAATTCTGTCCTAGTTCCTTCTTTCTGTTCAAATTTGTGGCTGTTCAGATTTTTCTGAGTAAATTTCAGTCAGGAAAGTCTACATATAGGCTTAGAGTATGCCTACCAAAAGTTCAAAAAGTAGTGTTATCCAAATGGATAGAGTTACTAAAATGAAATGCTAAACTTAGGTGTAATATATAGTCCATGTTTTATATTACAATCAGTGCTACTTCCACTGGAGAATGCTCCATAGCTTTGCAAGCTACAACTCTGTCTCTTTTTTTGTTTGTTTGTTTTTTTTTGCTCCTCCTGTCATTGAAAATACAACTAAAATTAGCCTGCACAGTTAGTAATTCCCTACTTCATTAATAGTAATGCAAACAGAAGACCAAGATACTAGCTTCCTGTTCATTTATGCAAAGAAGCACCAAATGGCAAAAAAATAGAAATATCAGCACCACGTAATGTTGACAGATTAATAATTATTTTAATACATAAATTAGTTTGGGTTGGCCAGAGGAAATCATTTTGATCACCTTGTGAGTAGAGTAAAATCCTACACTGAGCTCCTTTCACCAGATTTTTATCCTACGCATGGCCAGAACAAATGACATCTGCAGGGGTCTCTAGGTGAGTTTGAGCATAGGCCTAATAGGTTATATCATCTCTGACAAATTTGAAAATAGAGTGGTTAAAAACTCATTGCGTGGCGTTGGATTGATGGTTTCAGCTCTAGTAATCACCACACCCCTGACTTCACACTACATCCATCTTCATCGTGCTTCAGTCAACACTGGATATTGAAACCATCCCAGCATACCTGTATTTAATTTGCCACAGACACCTTTAGTCCAGATTAATTATTTTCCATCTTCAAGTCAGCTGCGTTATACATGAATGTTAAAACTTGAAAGTATGCCCTCCAGTAAGAAACTTGCATGACTTTCCAGAATAAGCAAGATTAATCAGACATGATAATTATGATAATAAATGTAATACAACTTATCACATCTTATAAATTCAGCTAAATGAGCTCTGTGGCAATAGCAGTTAAGAATTGAGAGAAAAGGCAAAGACAGTATACATTATTGAAAATAAAACCTTCAGCAGCTGAATCAAAGCCATTTTTCACTGTCTATATACAGTCCATCTTATCTCTATGCTCTGTGTGCTTGGAGGCAGGAGAAACACCTGAACCTGAGGCCTTGGCAATTAACCTGAAGAAGTTAAGCTTTAAAACAGCATAGAAAAATATAAGGTAGGGAATTATTCTTATTCTGGCTTTCTAGGGTATGGACTTTTCCTGACAAAACAATATTGAATGTTCCAGTAGAACTCTGTTTCCTGACTTACGGTTAAGCTAATAGGCCTCACTTAATTTGCAATTTCATAACCTTGAGTTGTTTAAAGCTATGCCATTCCTAATTTTAGGTTTCTCAACACATTTTAATGTTTATTTTGTTTGCTGGAGGCTGAAATAGGCACACTGTACAAATACCATGTTTGTGTGCTGTCTAATGGATGGCACTCAAGCTATGAGAGCCATGTATGCTGTATATTTAAAAAACTGAAAGATATCCCCTTTCAGGCCCTCATACCCTCCCAGAAAAGATTAGCTCAGCTTCTCCAGCCCTCACACCTGATATTTCTTACTCTAGCCTTATTTTCCAGGTGATCAATTCAATTTCACAGTGTTCTACAGTCTTTTTTGGTATTCTCAGTCGGAATAGACTCTGTCTATCAATTGTTATCTCCATGTCTTCAATTTCTATCTCCACTTCATTCAATTTTACAGTAAGGCTTTCGAAATTCTTATCACTTGTAGCCTGTCCAGCATTTTATTAATCTCTGTCATGTCCTTAATAAATGAAATCTGACATTGCACTATAACTCAAATTCATAGATTGTGGAAACTATGGAAAACAGGAGGGTAGGGGGACAAACCCCAAAAAAACAAACAAGAGAAAATTTGAAAACTCAGCTACTGGAAGTTGCAAGCCAGTTTTATTTATTCACACTGTCAATGTCAGATAAAACTAAATTTAAAAATATCAAAAGCAAACATCAAATCTTTTTATTTCCAAAACACATTAAGAGAACTAAGAATGCTTCATTTTTTGCTATGTTGAATTTATCTCAGTAATCTTTTCATATTCATTTAATTGACATAAAAAATACAATATTAGTCAATAAGCCATATTTTTGTTTGCCTGAATAACTGAGTCCTCAGTATAGAAAACAAAATGTATTGATTCAAAAAATGTTTTCCAAATGACATATTTGAAGTAATTGAAATTTGTATTCATTCTCTTTAATTTGCTGTCAGAAAACTACATTAAAATATTTTGAATAGACTGGAATTTTATGGCAATGTCATTTTGTTTAAGAAATGAGTATTTAAATCCTCAGGATTGAAAGTTTTGAACAAGATAAAAATTCCCTTTTCATCACTTGTTTTTTTTACACTGTCAAAAGTTTTGGAGAGTGTTTCAATATTGTTTCCTTTCCAAATACATCAAAATGAAACCACAAATACATGGCAAGGCAATCAGGTAACTCAATTTGCTCAGTTTCTTCCTCAGGACGGATCTGCTCTACTTCAAAAAACTGAAAACCATGTTTTGGTTTACCGCCATCTCCAAAACAAAAAGAGGTTTATGGGTCCACTAGGCTCTGTTCTTTTGCCATACCCCCTTTCCCTCCTATCTGGTAGTAGGGAAGTGTAGGGGTGACTGCGATTGCATCCCTTAAGGAAAGCAGTTTAGAGTTGTCCCTGAAAGAGAAGAGAGCTACCGGGAGTGTGTGTGGTGTCTTGTGACCAGTGAGATGCTTCGGTGTATGTGAGGTGAATGGGCTGCCAATAATGTCATGACATGTTGGATGTGAGAGGATATAAAAGTTGTGGATGTTACGGAGGATAGATCATCTACTAGGAACTACTACTACTACTACTACTACTACAACTACTACTACTACTACTACTACTACTACTACTACTACGAACTGTCTGTGAAACTATCTTGAATAAAGTCTTGTAAGCCTTCTGATCAAAGTCTTCTGATGCCTGGTGTGCCTGAGCTCTTCTGACCGTCATTCCCACTGCACTCTTACTCGGGATAAGGGGACCCCAATAAAGGCTGACCCCTGACATACCCCAATAAATGGTGAACCCAACAGGGAAGGGATTGAACAGAAGTGTGGCTGGGCTGCTTCTCTTCTCTGTCTTTGAAATGCACTCCTCCCCATTGCACTGTAGAGGTGTTGCCATACAGTAGCCAAGGAGACATTTCTCTCTGACAAGGGATGGTAAGCAAGTTCATAACATGTTAAATGTTCAACATCATCAAAACCTATTACTCTCTAGCTAAGTGCAGCTACTTTATGTGATAACACTGCATATTAGCATTCTTGATTGTTCCATCTATAGATTGTATGTTGGCAGTGCAAACAACTGCATGGCCAGAGGCGATAGATCAACCTCCTGAGAAAGCCGTGGAAGGGTCTTTGCCTTCATTAATATAATAAGGCAATATCTAGAATGCATTACACATACCAGTGAACACATAACTGTCAATATTAATGTTTTTAAAATTCAATATGTCAAAAGAATGTCACATATCATCATGTTTTGTAAAAAGGGCATTATATGCTGAACAAACAAAGATTATGCTGCAAAGCAATAGAAAAATCCAACTGCAGCAGTGTTCTTCCATACAGCTACACTTCTCAGGAGCAACTCATCTTTCTACTCTAATGAAGGAGAATGTTTTTCGGTGTAGTCAAGACAATGCAGCTTTTCTTCAGTATGAAAACTACCAAATTAAGAAAGCAACTAAAACTAGTGTCCTGGAACAACTAAAAGATATATTGTGATAGTTTTGATCCAGGCCCTCCTTAGTAACCAGTTTTAACTAAGGAAATGCCCATTTCCCAGGTATTCCATACTGGGTTTTTACGTAACAAGGGAGTGCATATAAGAGAGAGCTAGGAAGTTTCTTGTCTTCTTTTTCTTCCGGTGAGGTTTGGAAGCAGTGAGTCCCTGCGTCGGTCTCACTTATCAGAGCCTGTGGCCTGTTGCAGTGGCTGCCGTTATCTACCGCGTGGGAGATCAGAGAAAAGCTGGCTTTCTTTTGAAGGATGCTAGTGAGATTGTATTTTGCTAGTTCTTGGGGTTTTAATTATACTTGTCTGTTCTGGTTTTTTTGTCCCTCCTTTGTCCCTGTTTCTCCCTCCTTTTTCCCTTTTTCCCCTCAGGAGCTCCCTATTGTATGTACAATTGTATATATAATTGTAAATATCTGAAATACATATATATTCAGATATAATTCAGTTTTTTCAAGTTTCTTTCAGTTGGAGGAGGGGAGAGAGAGGGGGGGGGGGCAGCTTGGCCCTTGGGAAGGAAGCCAGGTCAAAACAAGACACATATTTATCCATACTCTTGTTGTTTCCACTATGGCATTTATGTTCTGCACTTGAAACAAAATTCTGGGGATGTATTTTTTTCTATGTTGCCTATTTCTTTAATAGACTGTGATTTTAAATTGCAAACAATACAATGAGATTGACAATACCGGCTAACATCCAACACTGGAAGTATTTATTTTTTGTTAAAATACCTGTAAAAATTATTTTTGTTAATCATTTCTAATGACATCATCCACTTGAGTGGAACAAAAAAGCCAGATCAATTTTTCTCTCCAAAATATAACCTCAAAAGCTTTGTCAAACTAGGAAACATCATGTCCTTTTTTGCCCTCTGAGCTCTGTTCTACTCAGAGAGTGGAAGTTTTATGTAACTATCTAAACCTTTATTTGATATTTTGCAGTTAAAAAAGGTTCAGTATTTCAGAAAATATAGCTTCTCAGTTAATGTCTTTACATTCACTGATGCATTTGTTTTAAAGAGCAATTGTGTACACAAAAAATCTGTCCCTGCTCAACGGAGCTGAAGGAGCAGGCATGGACAGCCACAAACCAATGGAGCTGTGAAAGAAAATGAGGAGAGAGTGGTGGTCAGCCTAAAAATTCATATGGACTCTCACTTCTTAAAGACAAGAAAATCCATTTCCCTGGAGAAGGTCCATTACTCCTCTCACATGCACAAAAAACTGGTGTGAGGTGTGCTGTCTCCAAGCTCACTCCAGTCTCAGGCACCTCCAGTGCCATGGCGGACCAGAGGGGAAACAACAGAAAGCAAGCAATATTCATCAAGTTGGGAATATCAAAACAGACTGTGAAGGCTCTGCAGCCAGGGGAATGGCTCCAGATTCAGAGTTGTCATGCTCACTTTTGAAAAGAAAAAAAAGATGCAGATCTTGGGGACTAGAGAGGTGCCTGAAGCTAGAAATTCAATGAAAGGAGAATGGCAGCTAGCTACTGGGAGCCAGAGAGGAGACTAAGCCAAAACGGAACAGTGACAGCTTTTATGCAACTAATACGGGCTCTTTTCCAACAAAATAACCTTTCCTGCTTAATTTAATAATCCAAATGAAATGAATAATGAGGGTGGGAGAGGGGAATTGCCTCAGTCAAAAACATCCTGGACAATGGAAACTCACTGGACTTGGTTGCTGCTTTTTTCATTGTAATTTTCCTCCTCTAAGGCAAGAATGGAAGAAGAGAGAGAGAATCAAAATCTAGCATGCTTAGGAGCAGACAGTTCCTTGCCGTTGGGACATTTCTGTATCTGTGTGGTAAAGAGAATGAAAGAGTCACATTGAGCAACATGGAGGGGAAGCAAGGGAGGGACTTCATAGCCATTAAGGCCATTATTTCCACCTTCGTGATGAATGGTCAGTCAGGAAAAGGGAAAATGGTATGAAGCCCCCATTGCTGTGCAAGAGCAAGGGAGCAAGATGGATGAGATGGCAACAGCTAACACTGACCCTGCCATCAGACAGTGAAATTAATATGGAATTGTTCACAGCTGTTCAAAAATATCATGGCAGCAGCAAGAAAAGCAGTAGTTACTTATTCCATCTCTTCTGCCTTACCTACTGATTGTGAGGACTGAAATAACACTGAAAAATGTGTAAAGGTAAAGAAAAATAAAAAATTAGTTCCTTCAAGGCAAGTGTCAAAGAGCTAGTGCACACCAAAATGTATGCTTTATTCATGTAAAGATTTTTTTGTGGCAAGATCTGATACTGTTGGTCTCAGGTTCCCTTGCAGATTATTTTATGAATTTTATAAATAACTCTTGAAAGGAGAGCATAGATAGATTGGATTACCATGACTATTCCTCAAAACAAAAAAAGTTATCATTGATCCGTGGTTTTTTACAGTTTAAATTATTATAAATGGAAAAATTGAGGCATAAAATTCAGAAGCATGCAAAAAAAGAAAATAAAAGTCCTATTAGGCCCTAAGAAAGGATTCACCTCACTTACATTTGGATGTCTAAAAGGCTGAAATACCAAATCTCCCTATTCTCAGAGGTACCACTGTAGGCAATAATTTCATCATAGGATAAAAGTTTAAAATTGATTAGATGAATTTAGATAAATTGTCTCCTGGAATTGCCCTCGTTTATCCAGTGACTCCAGAGAGAGAATACACAACTAAGCAGCAAATTTCTAAAAGGATGAAGTTTTGTGAGATTATTTCATCATGAGGGTCAGCTGTGTGTTACAAGTTATGACACACCTCAGAGAATTTATTATTAACTCGTATACATTATTTTCTACTTTCCATAGAGACAGTAATACACTAGTTCTCTACATAAATATTGTAACAGTGGAGGACTGGAAACAGTAACTGCCTTTACAAGAACACAAATGAGAAAATCAGAAAGTAAAGTTTGTTGTACTAAGCAAAATATTAAAATGAGATCCTTCCATAAGTGTTATCTAATATTTACTAGGCAACCTTTTGGGGAAAAATTCATTGCCTTGAGGACAGAATTACTGACAACTACCAAACTGAGCTCTAAATTATCCAAACATGCAAGCAAACATTACTGCAGGGTTTTCTGGGCATAGAAACATACAAGACTAGGAAAAAAGTGGCATATAAAATTGTTTTCTATCTGTTTATAAATAATATTATTTCTTCAGCTTAGTAAAATCCAATGCAGAATTGTATTCTTCCTCAGTAAGACCCCCTCTCCTCCTCTTTACAGCCAAAGAAACATGATTCATCTGTACTGTTGAATTATTTCTAGCTCACTAAACAGTCACCACTTTTTTCATGTTTATACAGTCTTCAAAAGCCCCTGCAGACCATTAAGAGCCTTCTTGACTCTCACAGTAGCCAATATGTCTTTTGTTTGAACAAAAACACAGTCCTGATTGTCATTTTGGGAACAGGGCTCTCTTTCTTTATCATCTTGCCCAGATATTATTGCTCATCTTTTCCAAAGCATTTTGATCCAAAGTACCATGTGGGAGGAAATAAAAAGGCTCTGCAGAAGGCAGCTGTTAAGGATGGAGTTGCAGCCTAAATTTCTGCCTTTTATAAATCCAAATATTATTATTTATTCAGAGTGGTCAAATGATGGTCAGACATGGGAGCACTCAGAAGTTCAATTAAGGCCAGCTCCCAGAACCTACTTCACCGAATGGGTAATAGTTCTTCCCCACGCACAATCTCACGAGACTCCTCTCTGAAACACCATGCCAGCTCTTTCCCTCTGAGCTTCAATTTCTTTTTTTTCTTTTTTTTCTTTTTTTTAATTTAAGGGGACCCTTTAAATGTTTCTATTGACATTTGTAAAGTCTCTAGTTGCAGTGATGATATCCATCACAGTCATGGTTCCCAGCTCCATACTCTGGACAGAGCTGCTCCCTGTGCTGGCAGATCGCTACCCTGTCTCTGTTCAAATCACGCATACACGTGCTGGTTTTATTTCTGCTTCAGTGGAGATCCAAACACACCTCAGTAACTCCCAGAGTCACTGTGCTAGGTAAACACACACTGAAAGAGAGAATGGGAAAGGAGCTGTGGACCGGAACTAAAGGGAGAAGTGCTCTTGACCACAGTCATTTTTATACAGCCTAAGCATGTAGCACAGTTCAAGAGAAAAAAGGTCTGCCTTGATTATTCAGAAAACTCTATTACGATATCTTTCTCCAGAAGCCTGTCCATTTAAAAAATCTAGTGATCCAGCAGCAGTGCAAGTTACAGGGATGTAGAGTAAGGGGAAAATTTACTTCTCATTCTTCTGCTCCCTGGTAGTTTTTTCATTTTTTCTGCCTGCCCCATCCTCATCTGCACCTTCTTCTTGGCATATTTTGATATCTGTCTATGTCTGAACTCCCTAGCTTGTTCCTCTCATTCTCTGTTGCTTAACAAACACAAGAGCTACTTGAACATTTATGTCCAAGAAAGCAGTACTTTTGAAGGAAGATCTTTTGCCATGAAGATCATCAGAGGGCTGTAGCACCTCTCCTATGAAGACAGGCTGAGAGAGTTGGGATTGTTCAGCCTGGAGAACGGAAGGCTTTGGGGAGACCTTAGAGCACTTTCCGGTACCTTAAGTGGCACAGCAAGAAAGCTTTAGAGGGGCTTTTTACAAGGGCATAGAGTCTTAGGACAAGGGGGAAGGGCTTTAGACTGAAAGAGTGTAGGTTTAGATTAGACAGTATGGGAAAAAAATATTGTGAGGGTAGTGAGATACTGGAACTGGTTTTCCAGAAAAGTTGTGGTTGTCCTGTCACTGGAATTGTTCAAGGCCAGGCTGGATGGGGCTCTGAGCAGCCTGGTCTAATGGCAGGTGTCCCTGCTTATGGCAGAGGGTGTGGAACTAGGTGATCTTGCAGGACTTCCACCCAAGCCATTCTATGATTTTGTGATTCTACAAATGCAAGTTACCTGATGTGAAAATGATATAACTGAAAAATCTGATCATTCCCTCAATCTGGAATGCTCATCTATAGTTTTCAATTGTTGTTATGACTCTGAGCAACCTCACCTAAACTCAGAGGCATCCTTTTAGCAGGATATTGGAATAAATGATCTCCAGAGGTCCCTTCCAACCCAGTTTTTACCTATAATTCTAGAAATAGAGGTTATCACTTTAATAAGCAATAGCATGAGAACTGGAACCACACCATTCTGTCAGCAGTGGCTGTAACCTTGAAGGCGTTACCTCATCTTTTATATTCTTTTTAAGACTGACCTGCACAGCATTTTCAAAATAAAAAAAAAATTTAATTGTAGAACAAAGCAATGATTCACTTACTTCATTGTCCTGGTTATGACAGTGGCTACTAAGTATACAGTGGTATGACTGCATGAAAAGGACTTCCTAGCTCTATTTAAATGTTTTGTTTTCAGGTGTAAATTTACACACAATTTTCTTCAGTCTTATACGAATGAGTGTTAATGGTTATCTGTATTAAATTATGCAAATTTCAGTAGAAGCCTCATGTTTACCTACATTAAAATAACTTGTTTATGGCAAAAGCCAATACAAGATCCAATTAACCCCAAACAGTTCAACAGTATATCCTGCAAATCCACCATGCAGATTAGAAAAGCTACTAATTCAGTAACAAAGTACCCTCAAACCACAGGATAAGCTCAGCAATGCGATGACACTGTCTTGCACAACAGGAACAAATTTTTCTTCTAAAGCACTTCTGTGCACTTTTGTATGCAAGTGCGAAGACAAGCAACCATACTGATACTTTTCCAAAAGCTGCCATCATCTAAGTGTTGATCTCAGATACATGCCACTGAATAAAGATAAGTAATGAAAGCTAAACTTCAAGAGATTTTACAATGAAGGGCTCATTGCATTTGCCCAGTAAATCTCATCAAATTAGCTCATCTTGTTTTAAGTTGAGGTGTTTCATTTATCATGTAGGCAGGTAGCAGGTGCTTTGCTATCTGAAGAGACCCTGAACATGAGCTCAGAATTGAAAATGTAATAGATTAAAAACAGAGGAGGTAGTACTGCCATGGCTCCACCATGGAAAAAGGATTAAGGGCAATAATTTGTAATTTGTATCATACCTGGAAGTAATTCCTTCATCTCTATATGTAGTAGGTAATACTTAGGTTTTTTTATTTTGATTTACCTAGGCCTTAAACTGTGATAGCAGTGCTTTTGGACCCCTTTACACAGTCTGCTAGGTTCCTCCAGTGTGGGCATCTTCTCTTTTTCACAGAGAAAAATCTCCCCTTCCAACAGGTAAAAAGGGCATAACAGAATCACAGAATGGTCCCAGTTGGAAGGAACATTGGAGTTCAACTAGTTCAAAGTCCCCTGCAGAGCTGCTTTCCAGCAGGCCAACCCCTAACCTGCACTGGTGCAAATTATTCCTCCCTGGGTGTAGGACCCTGCACTTGCCTTTGTCAAACTTCATTTGGTTCCTCTCTGCCCAAGTCTCTGTCATGGGTAGGTCTTGCTGAATGGCAGCACAGCCTTCTGGTCTATCAGCCACTCCTACCACTTTTTTATCTCCTGTCCTAGGACCAGAGTTGATTACTTTGCCCCTTTATGGGTGATTCTAGAGATTTAAGAGTTTACAACCACACACAGNAAGGAAAATGTCCTAAACAGGACAAATATGGATGGCCTTTAAAAAACACTTTAAAATGTTTCCCATCATTGTGAAACTTGATGAGTGTGGATACTAGCCCAAGGCTTCTCATTGTAGCATCTGTACAGCTTCAAGGCTGAAGTTGTATTTCTAAATGCAACAGTCAAACTTGATAGCAACAACAAGAAAAAAACCCCAACTTCCATGACTGGAAACCAATCCATTTTTATGATTATGGGAAATACCACTTATCTGTCCACTTGTCTGTTGGAACCTTAGAGTGGGACAATATTGCCAAAGTAAAAGCAAAATGTAAATGGTTATGTTGGTGCTATTTCCTATTTCCGTTATGTTCCATGTTGTGTGAATGAATCACACAGATATTTTCTCCCTTTCATGTCACATGAATGGGTTTTTAGAACCTCACATAGCCTGTGAAGGACAGCAATGTATTGACTCCTCTGACCTTTTACTTANCTATCAGCCACTCCTACCACTTTTTTATCTCCTGTCCTAGGACCAGAGTTGATTACTTTGCCCCTTTATGGGTGATTCTAGAGATTTAAGAGTTTACAACCACACACAGTCTGGAGAAGGTAGCAGAAAGGTTGCAGTTTGCCATTGTCACCAAAATTGTCCATGTTCAAGGCTCTTGTTTTTATTTTTCCTCATGGATAGTGACACTGTACCTAAGGGCTTTCAACTGACGAAAGTCAAGTGTACTGGGGAGGGTGGTCAGGTCTTACAAGCTGTCTGTATGAGATGACTTCAGAGTTCTGGAGCACCCGGGGATACCACTAAATCATAATTGGAGTAAGAAAATTAAAGGTTGGTTTGGGGTTTTTTTAGGGGGTGNACTTCCATGACTGGAAACCAATCCATTTTTATGATTATGGGAAATACCACTTATCTTTCCACTTGTCTGTTGGAACCTTAGAGTGGGACAATATTGCCAAAGTAAAAGCAAAATGTAAATGGTTATGTTGGTGCTATTTCCTATTTCCGTTATGTTCCATGTTGTGTGAATGAATCACACAGATATTTTCTCCCTTTCATGTCACATGAATGGGTTTTTAGAACCTCACATAGCCTGTGAAGGACAGCAATGTATTGACTCCTCTGACCTTTTACTTATTCTAGACTTTGATTGACTGATCTCCTCTCCTGCAACATCAGCAGCTGCCAGAAAGAACCACAGTCTCAGACAGTTGAATTATTGAATTTTGAAAAGGTGAAAACAGCACATCTTAGTTATGCTGTGATATCTGGTAAGCCCATGTTGGGCATTGAAATTCAAATATCTTGTTCTTGTGATGAAGATAAGTGCAAGAACAAGAGGATGAGCAATAATATCAGAAAAAAAATTGTCTTTAAATAAAGCCTTTAACAAAACATTGTGATGGTAAACATTTTAATCTGCCTTGTTACAGTAACATCCTGACTGATCTCTCCTGGATACAGAGCCAAATTCTCACTTTTCAGCATTATTTAACAATGGCATTTTGTGAAACTCTTATAGGAATACACATTGATTAAGTCAATATCTGCAAATTTCTAGGAATACTTCTTTAACAAATAACATCTTTTTTACTAATGGACTAATCACACCTATCCCTTATTCTGCTAAATAGTCAATTTAGTTACACTCCAAGGTAGTAGAATATTTTGAAATATCTGGAAATCTTTCTTTCCTTTAAAATGTAGAGAGTTCCAAGTGTGATATTATCTTTTTGATGCACCAAAACAGCCCTGATCCTAAAAATCTCCCCTATATGTAGACAAAAAAAAGTCTATTCAAATTATCTCGTTGTTACTTTTCAGATAGTAGTTTGCAGTGTATTCCAGCATAATATATAAAATATAGGATTATTTAAAAGTCTGAAGATGCTATATAGTCTGTAGGAAAACTAGGAAGACAGGTGTCCCAGAAGAGACAAATTTTTTAGCATTCAAGTAATGAATCCAGAAAGATGTTTTTTAAAAAAATATTAGCAAGTACCCCTGAACTACACTAACACCACAAACAATACATTAATATAAAACCATAAATGTGCCAAAAGCAGCTGAAGTCAGTTGGACTGACACTGGGGTGTAAGAAGAAATGATAGGTGTGATCATGTCATTTCTGTGACCTCCTAAAAGGGATTTCTGCTGATTGAATTAACTGGTGTGGGGGCTGCAGCTTAATGCTTATCTCTAATGAATGTTGCACAATAGAAGACCAATTAGCAGATAGCAAGGAAAGTTTGAGAATACTTTTAGTTTACATAGTTCTTTACTCAATCTTATTTTGGCACCAATTACGATTACTGTTTGGCATCTTAGAGACAATTATCTGCCTTCAGCTCCTCTATTCCCTAATCCTTTCCCACTGGAGGAGAGTTGCTTATTAAACACTGCTAATTTTTGAGTCTCATCCTAATGTATGCCCTCACAACTCAAGCCCCCTAAGTAAAGGGTTTGGTCAGAAGCTGCTTTTAACAGGCAAAATTCTCCCTGACATCTTCCAGAAAATAATTTTTATACAACACAGCATTAAAGAAAATTCAGAAGCTATGAGTTTTGCACATATACAATTAATCCTCACCAAGGCCTGTGTCTTAATCTTTGAGGATCAAGTTGTTGGAGCAAGACCTTCAAGAAAACAGGCATAATCTCCTCGGACTCCTTCATTAATTAAAACAAAGGTTTGTGTGTGAGTGTTGGGGTGTGAAGACTTCTTTACTGATAAACTGAAGAAAGAGAGGTGAAAATTATTAAATAAATATTTTTAAATTACTCATTCCATGGTTCAGCTTGGCTACCTTCTTATTGTACTTTGACATCTGTGAACAAAAATATTTTGCATAAAATTATTGACAACAATAGAATAATAACTTACCACACAATTAAGCTGAATAAGATATATTTCTATGACAATGTCTCTAGGAGTAGTTTGAGTGCTCTTGCTAATTGCTTTTCAATGACTCTTAAGAAAAACCTGGATATGAAGAACTTGGGCCATGGATGCACTTTGGATCAGACTTCAGCTGAGCTGTAGACAAATACAATATAACAGCACTAAGACAAAAGTCATGCCCTATTTTATGAAAAACTGAGAATGGGTGTATAGAATATCAAGGAAAATGTTCACTTAATCCTTTGGGTTTGTCTGATGAAGTTTGTTGAGCTACAAGTATAGATAGACAGTTGGAATACAGCCAAGAAAAGAAAAGCACTTATGTGGATGGTCATTAATATGTATTTCTTTGTGTGCATTTCTTATCTGACAGCTTCATTTTGGAGAGTTTTTGCAAAGGCATCAGCTGTAGGTTTCAGCTATTAGAGGAAGAAACCTATTTTTCTTTACTTATAGGTATGTGAGGATGCATAAGTTACCACTACAACCCCTGGCGATCTGGCCAGTATAGCTATGGTGTGTAGAGAAATGACTGCTCACTCAAGAGAAATTACACACCATCTTTGGTCAGCTAAGTCCTTTCACAGATTTCATTGTCTGTACTGTGGATAAACTTGATTCAGTAGTCTGCAGGTAGATTTCTAGGATAGGGTATCCTGCCTGAACTCCTGCTGCTTTTACAGGAGGAAACGTACCTCCCGTTGCTTCAGAGACCTGAGCAACCATCCTTATGGCGCCAAAGTTCTCCACTCAGTTAGGGCACCTAAGCTTAGATGTGTGACATCGTGAGATGAATCCCATCCCAGACGAAATATACTCTGAACTCTGCATTTCATAAACTGCCAGAAAAAGACATGAACTGACAGGATAATTTTCATTCTGTTGAGAAACAAACTGTCTTTCTTATTATAAGGTTAAGATCGAGAAACTGTGCCAAGGAGGCTGGGAAACTGCAGAGATTTCTGCTGGAAGAGGGAAAGTTCTTCAACTGTTAGAATCCAGGTACTCAAGAAAAAATGAATAATTTATTGCAACCAAGGCTGAATCATACTGTCATTTATGTTTAATGTCTTTCATACTAAAGGGCTCCTACGTCAAAAGAAATGCATGCCTTACAATTGTAACGCAATTACCTGTCTACAGGGACCATCTCAATCAAGTAGCATATAGGGTATTGCAAAGAATCTTGAAAGAAAGCGAAGTTTGACAGAGGATACTTAGATATACTCTTATTCTCATCAAAACTGTGCCTTAAGGCTGAATTTTTAAATACAGGCAATTGAATAACTCTCATAACTGCACAAGACACAGTGATTTGAAATGTCAATCAGGTAATTTCACATACAAATGCTGAGTTCAGTGCTATTTGCATATGTGTAAGTTGCTTTCCCTGCATAACTGTGGAGAGTGCATGGCATCCATAAATAAACATTTGTAGGCACTTTCAAAAAACACTTCAGCTTGTTGTCTATCACTTGAAAATTGTCCTTATATGTTCATGTAGTGAAAAGAAGACTTCAGGTTTTCAAGAGTCAGTGTGTAATAGACATGATTTTTCCATAGTTTTTGGACTTCAGTAGGACTTGTCATTATTCCAGTAAATATAACACTTTTTTGTACTTCCTATTTTTTTTAATTAATACAGGTAGATCACACATTTCTGAAGCAATCACAGGTGCAAATATTTCCAACAATAGCCTAATTTCTGAGAAATAAGATTGAGATCCAAATTCTAATCACCCTCCTTTTAATTTTCCCCTTATTTGTGCTGTGCAAAAGTATAAAAATTGGTACCCCCATAAAAAGAAGGATAACTCCTTGTAGTTAGTGTTAGAAAGTGTATTTAAAATAGTCCTAAGAGACTAACATTTAGAACCAGCAATATTGCATTTTCTGGCATGCTTAATAAATGAAATAGGTGAATATTTACTGTTCATATGAGATAATAAGCAGGTAGTTCAGCCTTTCAAGGCTGCATAAATAAGATGTAGACATGCATCAGTCAGCATATATTACAACCTTTAAAGCAAGGAGTCAATTTACACAGATCTTCAAAATTCCCATGAAAAAATTTAGGTGCAATAGTAGGCTGAAACAGAATGTTCAATTAAGAACACAGACAATTACTCATATCCTCATATCTTTTTATTTTTGCATTTGTCAAATTTCAGATACTCAAGGGTTTTTTAATGTTTGAAGAGTGTGTGAAAAAATGGAATAGGTTTTGTCATTGTGTTTCTTAGAACCTCACTACTAAAAGGAATTTTTAGTATTTATTTTTCCCCTGAGAGTTTTAGAACTCTTCTGCCATTAATAGCTTCTTCTGCTTTTATAATTTGTTAATTTGTCTTTCCCACAAAGAATCTAAAAACATATAAAAGCAAGTGCTTACAGTAGCAACTTAAAAAGCTAAACAGAAATACAATAGGAGACAATTTCCTGCATATGCCAATACATGACAAGAGAGTAAATTATAAAATTCACACTTATGTGCCTTTCAACAGCCACAGTTAGTCTTTCTTTTCCAGAGAATACCCTAATTTTCTAGGGACACTTTTCAAGTGCATGATTACTTATTTAAATAATTTAAATGTCTCTTCAGTGACCATCATCCTTCTCTTGAGTTCTTTATTTTAAGTGTGATACTCTTTCTTTCTGTAATATAATACATATTTCCTTGGTTGGGTATGAATTATGGTATTAAGAGGGTGAAGTAGCTCCTTCTGTTAGCCAAAGTTCCATCCAGGCTCTCTGTAGAAAGCTTTATCAAATTTTTGCCAAACGTCTGGCTTATAACACACTCTTTTTGTAACAGCCCACAAATTCAGGTGTGGCTTAGATCAAATAAAAATTAAAGTGTTCAACTGAATGTGTAAATAAGTAATACAATCAGAGAATCTTTGAGCAAAATAATCATGCAGAAATCTTTTGAAACAAAAAACCGCACCTTTGTTGGGGGCACTCTTTTGGTTAAGAGAATCCACCTGCTTTTTCTTCATGTTAAATGATTTGTTAAAGGTAATGGTGGTTCTCTTTTCCTGGATGACCTTTCCTACCACCTGTGAATAAACTCTCCCAAGTTAAAAATGCCTTTTATAGGTAAGTTTTATGACTTCCTTAAATGCCACAGTTTGAGTCCAGTTTGTTTTCAGAAAGCAGGGAAAATTTTGGATGAAAGTGTGCTCTTCTTTCAACCAGCTTAAGCTACAGACAGTGACATAGCATACATTTGATAGTTTCCCATCCTTATGCTTTCAAAGCAGAAACAACATAATAATGCTTGAACCTTTTGAACTTCTCTTTTTCTGTTCCTAGACAGATTGCCTGTTAAATTTTGTCAGAACTGGTTTATACCACTACTTGCTCTTCTCCTTTGAACAGTTGGTCAAGAGTGCCAAACAACATCATATCTTCCACATGGAAGAGAAATTATCGCATTCAATCCACTGTAAGGAAAATTTAAAAGAAATTAAAAATTAAAAGACACATTCCTTCTCCTGCACACACATCGACTGTGTCTCTGTTGGTAAATAAATGTGCCTGAGGCCCGTCTCTGGCACCAAGGAGTCAAGGACTGTCACAGTTTCATATTATTGAACTCTACTCTCCAAAACTGGATGGCTTCACCCAAAAAGTCTATGGTAAATGGTTCCTGGCCTGTTCCTGCTCCCTGAAACATGTTTGAGAAAGCGTGAGCAGATAAGCCAAAACCATATCACCTACTCAATCACCTAGAGATAGTGCAGGGTAACGTGTGGAGGTGTTCCTTGTCTATAATTAATTTACTAGCAGAGATGCAGCTTTTGAGTTTAATACTCCCAGCAAACCAATGAATTTTTCCCCTCTTTGATATGTTTCTTATTATTATTTTAATCCAAAATATGCTACATCGATATCCCTCTACATGTAGAGGGAGCTTGTAAACTGATCTGCTTCTGAAGATACTTTGTAGTAAAATGGAAAGTAGCATAGTGAGAAGAGTGTGTTATATTTGTTTGAGAAAGAATCACAGAATCACTGGATAGCATCTAAGTGTTCTGAGATCAGGACATGATACAAAAGCAGAACAAAACACAAGACCCAATCTCTTGTGCATCTTCAATAAAAAATCTGGGAGTCATTTTTTACCCATCATAAGGAGCGCTATATCGATAAATTATCTTTACCATGCGCTAAGGCAATGTATCTCCAGGATGACTCAAGGGCTCAGTAGGGTATTAGAAAATGGGTCTTGAAAACAGGAAAAAAAAGGTGACCATTTTTCAGGAGTACTGTAGGATCGTTCAGTAAAGCAATAATAATGTGGAGGATCAAAGGACATCACACGATGAACAAACATGGTTTTAGGTAGAATGCTCTTTATTGATACACTGCAAGGGTCAAAGCTATGTGCTAATTGGTTATAGTAATTTTCACACTATAAAGCAACATTTCTTATTGGTTATATTCCATACCTCACAAGTCCAGTGTTTTGACAAAACATCCTCATGGTTCCCAGGTGCATCTCAAGAGTCCTCTGAGAAACTTTCAAGAGTTCTTGTGTGAAAGTCTGGGGAGTTGCTGTGTGAACTCCTGGGGAGTTATTTCTTCTTTATCACTCAGCAGCAGCTGTGCCTTTGTTTATTCTTTGCTAGTAGCTACTTCAATCTCACAGAGTCCATAAAGTCTCACATGGACATTTTCTGTAAGAAATTCCTCTACAGTTCAGGATGCTGTGGGACAAGCATCAACATCTCTTGCTAGCTGTGAAAACTTAAACTATGGTACCTGAGAAGCAGTTTCCTTCTGAAAGTCTTATGGTTCAAGATGGCTGACAGACTGCTGAACTATGTCAAGAACATGTGATCATGCTCCAAAGAATTCATACACACACTCGATATTGCTGCACAGCTCTGTTCAGAGGTACTGGCTGGGCTTTCAGACATACCTTGGCTGCACCATCTCAGGATGATGTCTCACACATTGTCATGCAGGGTAGACATACATCAACACCCTTTGAAAATCTACCAGTCTAAGACTAGTTTGACCTTCAATGTACTATGGATATGGTCTCTGCTTTTTACCCAGGCAGAGGTCTCTGGCAAAGATCTCTGAGGAACTTAAGATGCAGGAAGTTTTGCATGCCTCTGTATTTTGTGCAGCACTATCTCTCAGTCACGTTCTCAGCTTCAACTATTCCCAAGTTTGAAATGAAAAATAAAGATAAAATAAAGCCACTGAGTCTGCTGCCAGTAAATACACATAACATAGAAAAGGAACTTCATAGACTTTCTTTTCCTGCAGGCATGGAGCAATGGCATTGTTCATCAGATTTCCTGAGAGCATCATTTTCTCTCTTTTTTCCTGTGTTCATCTATCATGCTAACTGCTGCTTGGAGAAACATAAAGAAAAATATTATACTAGTCACGATCATTTAGTGCTGAGAGGGAAAATTCTTTTTTGAAGACTTAGAAATAAAAGGAGATTTCAGTGTCAGTCTTGGGTATCATTAATTTAAGAAAAAAAATCAGATATTATGTCTTCTGCCAGCTAAGCAGACATCTGTAGTTAGTAAATGACACTTTTCCCTTTGGTTAAACAATATTTATATTTGTTCCAGAAACAGGTGAAAAAAAAATCTATGTATAGTTTAGTTTAGGATAGCACAGGGAAGAAAGAAAGGCTCAAGATTTCTGAAGAAGGAAAGATATAACAAGGAAATACAAAGCTATTAACACATCCTTATCTATCCTCTTATGGGTCCTGAAAAACAAATAATCTGAACTTTTGCCAGAGACAAAAATTTATATTCAGAACAGAAACCTTTTATTTTCCTGTGAGTTAAGGAAATAGATGTAAGTCATGGAGTTGCAAATGTCAGGTTACCTCATCATTTAGATTTTATTAATCTTATGCAATCTCAGCATGGGTTTCAGGTTATCTCAGATGTTGGTTCTGTATGCTTGCAAGAGAGTCACTGAGTTCCCCTTAAAGTCAGTGGAGAGAACTGGATTCACTGGACTAATTCTATGTTTTTCAGAGACAACTATTTATTCAGCAGTTTGGATTTGGTTGGAGATTTTATTAACTTCTGAAGTCAGTATCAGGGAGTTGTTGCCTGAAGAGAATTAAGATGTCTTTTCCCTACTCATATGCAATACAGTGGCAATGGTGAATGTAGAGAGTCTTCTTTTTATGAAGGCTTATTATTGTTTTGACTGCCTGTCTAGAGTACATCTCTATATTAAGCTTGCAATGAAGCCAAAGTGCAGTAGCAAATGCAATTATGGTTTAATATGAAATAACATAAGAAAGTAATTTTAATGCTGTTCAAGAGAATAATAATATTTTTTCAAACAAAAAAAAAGAAAAAAAAAGAAAAAAATTATTGCAATGCTAACTTTTCCAGTTATTGACTTTTGGACTTTAATATGTTTATTGTTTAGCACTCTTTTTTTTAAAGAATTATTTCTCTAGCTGAGATAGTTCTGTTCAGGTATCCAGTGTCTGTGATCTCACTTATAGGGATGAGTATTGGGTTTTCTTTCAACCTGCAGATCAGTAGCCTTTTACACTAAGCCTTAAGCTACAACACAGCTCCCTTTTTGGCATGCCTGTCAAAGACTTGCCTTTTCTTCTACTGTGGCTTAAGGCAGCATGTGAGGAAACATGCTTGACAGGAATTATGCTGGGCAGTGTGGCTCCTTCACTTTTGTTTTGCAGTTTTTTTGGCAGGCTGTGGTAACCCTGGCAACCACCTTGCTGCATTGTTAGTGCCCATGTACAGCAGGCTGGTGCACGTGCCTGAGGGATGTTAAATGATGTGAAAGAGTGCATGAAACACTGCCCTGGATTCTCTCTCCTGCCTTATATCGTCCAAGGGAACTGCAGAAGTTTGGCAGCAAAACACTCATTATTTAACAAGGCGAAGTCTTTTCACTTAGTGAATGAAACACAAAATGAAGTACAGGGATTTTGAAGTTTCAGTTGAGATACCTTGTCTGGGTAAATTTTACCCCACTGCAGAAGGCTACAGGCAGAAATGCCTATCCCTAATCACTGCAGTTATCCTCCCCAAGAAGTTGTGTCACTGACAGTGCTAGAAAGAGTGGTTATTGCTCTCTGACTTTGGGATGTTGTGACAGACCTACTCCCACTCAGATAGGCCGTATTAGAAGAGAGGTTATTACTGAAACTACAGACCTTCCAGTAGCCTGGAAACCCTAGAGAACTGGAGGGGTGGAGGCAGAGGGCAAAACAACTTCGAGTTTTATTACTGCTATTATGTATTTGAAGAATAATGTCTTTGTTGTGGTTGGTTTTTTTTTATCCACTCATCTGTTTGGAAAGGGTTTCCATGAGTCACAACTGTATGCCTTCCCTCATGACAATGAATGCAATAGAGAACAAAATGGGCAAGTTTTCTTGCAGGGCACAGGTGGTGAAGGTGGGGGCAGGGGCTAAAGTCAGAAATGAGGTTTTGTTTTATTTTGCAGCTTGACTGGGTAAAACTTCCCATCTTCAAAAAACTTCATTAATTGTGATGGGTAGCTATAGCAACCCAACTGTGTCTTCCCAAGAGACAACAACATACCACTGTATTCTTATGAGAGTATAGATGCAGATCATCACTGATGTGTGCTTGGGGAGCAATTAAGATATTTATGGTCATGGTCTCATTCTTGCTTAACAGGACAGTGGCATATTGAACATAAGAGGTGTCTTTTTTTTTCCTTTCTTCCTAGTTAACTTCCCTAAACTGCATGTTTTCTGTATTTTGAATCTTTTCCTGCTTAGTGCTTAACTGCTTCACTATGTTTTACTCATGTAATTACCATGGTGGTTTTGAGTTCCTTCCTTTTACTAGCCAAACAGCAGGTTATTCAGTCTGATTTAGGCTTAACATCTCTATAGTGCCTAATAATGGAGGAATCTTAAAACAGATGTTCCATTAAAGCCAGCACAAGGTTCACAAAAGCAACTGTACCTGATGACTGATTTTTTTATAGAGAAATTCAAGACTTCTGAGATGCAGAAACAAATGCATCCCAGAGGGAGAAGTTTTGATGTGTACTCAACATTAAATCCACATTTGGTATGATCCATACTGAACAACTTCTGTAACTGACATAACTGGGATAGACATGGCCACTTTCAGAAAATTAAGATAAATGAAAGTTTTACCTTCCAAAGAATATAATTTTGTGCACAAAGCCCAGCACAGAAGAGGACTCTGCAGAGCTCCCTCGCCCAACAGAGGTAACAGGTAAGAGAGGCAGAAGCAAATGTCTGAACACACAGAAAAATTACAGTGTTTTTGCTACTCCAGGTTATTGATTGTATCTATCTGGTCAGATTAGAGCAGGTCTATTGGTGTATACAGGGAAAGCAGAGATGAGATCCTACCTCCTTCAGAGTCATGGCAGCAGTGAAGGAGACAGTAATGAAGCATAATTCTTTAACTTTGTGGACTGTTTGAAAGGTTGGAGGAGCAGGCATACAATAAACCCTAAAACTCTGTATTCCCATTCACATGCTGACACTGAGTATTTCGTGTACATCTGCAGCTATAAACAAACAAGCAAACAAAAAAACCCAAATGGGAAAAAAAAAACTAGCACACCCCTAACAAATAAATTATAATCTTGCTCAATTAAAAATAAAATTTCCGCTTTTATGTTTGCTTTTCCACTTATATTTTCTCCTCTGATACCCCTGCTGCCTCTGAAGAGTGGGAAGTGTGGGAATTTCAGAAGCACTCTGTGTGGTTTGCTTTTCAATTCTGCTGTGTATTACTCTGAAAAAAGCTGATAGAGTGCTGATTATTTAAACCAAATTACATGGGGGTCTTATTAAAGTTGATACCAGTTCTCTGGACAGAATACCTTCTAGAGTCTGTTCACTGTTTATCCAGCATTCTTGCTTGCATGAGTCAACCAGTTACAGAATTTTAGCCAGCTTCTTATTTTGATTCCAATACAGTAGAAGAATTCAGTGCCAAAACTTTATTGAAATTCATGAGAACTTTTCTTCTTTACACTCTGACATCAGTAAAATGTGCAAGTGAGAATGTTCTACTTTGATTAAAAGAGGAGAAAAAACCCCAACAAACAACAAACAAACAAAACAAACCAGCACGACATTCTCATAGTTCATTTGGTAAGAAACCCGGGCTGGGGAGGTTTAAGTAAAGCATGCCACAGGCAGTGGCCAGTCACACATGCTCTCCCTAAATATCATCTTGTATTAGCACTGATATAGAGAGGATACAGGGCTACCTGGACTATGGGCCATACTCTTTTGGTTTTACTAATGGAAGAAGGATTTATAAAATGCCTCAACTATCAAGTAAGTCTAGAACTTACAGCTAAGACCTTCTGTGTTTTCTGATGCCCTGAGGTTTTATCTGAGAAATTGGTATGGGCAGAGTCTGAACCAATTATTTGCAAGAATTGTGAGTCACACACAGAAAGGTCAGCAAACAAAGCAGTAAATCTTTGTATTCCATGTGTTGCATGAAATAACGGAGTACTATTATTCTTTCTTTGTCATGAAATTTCATGGCAAATCAAATGATGAATGGACCTTAGAAGTCATTATCACTGATTATCCCAATCCTAAACCCTTCAAAATAGAATAATGAAATTATAATTGAAAAAAAATATTTTTTCTCTGATTTATCAGCATATTGTTTGCATTTCTGCACCTATAGGCCTAACTCCTGAATCACAAATCTCTTAGAAATATGCAGTCAGCCCTGGTTCAAAGCAAGAAGTCTTCAAGTGATTGTGGCACACAGCTAGAGAAGTGCAAGCAATCCAATCAAGAAACTCCTGAGATGCACGGACAGTATTTGGAAATGATAGTTTGAGAGTTGTCTTGAGTGCCTCGGATGATGAATCTTTAGAGAGTCAATGTACAGGGCTTGCCCAGACAAGTTTGATCCAGAAGACAATGCAAGGAAAATGGTCCAACTGTACAATTCTCAAACCCACAAGAATCCTGCTACACTACGGGCTGAAGGGAGAAATTGTTTAATTCTCTGTTTCAGAGGTTTTGTAGACTTCCGACAGTTTAATCCTTTCCTATGTAGACTCCAGATCAAAAAGATAGTTGAGAAAATATAGAGCATAAAATATTTTACCACCAGATGAAATTATCAAATAGAAAGTTTCTCTCTTATCCTGACTGCTCACATGCCCACATTTGATTACTTGCCTATGTCAAGTGCTAACAAGCACTGGAAACATACCAATAATCAGTAACCGTTCTAAAGTACTTTTGACCTTCTTAGATTTAAACCTGCAAAAATGAGTTCTTTTGTCCAAAATGGTGGTTGTATCAGGGTGGAGGTCAGGACCCTGGCATTTTTCAATAACCTTCCACATTAAGAGGCTTCCATCTTCCACAGAATGGAAATAATTTCATGAATTTAAGTGAGAAACCAGGTGAAGTGTAAGAAGGGTAGATGATCAATTGAATTTCATATATGCACACAGCAAATCTTTTTTTGAACACTGCTATTCTGCAAATCACTGCTTTCTGGTATTTCCATGGCTTCTTTTTCCCCCAAATAAATGTTTCCCTATTTTGTACAGAGTAAATAAACATGGTCAGAATTATCATTTCAGCTCTGGAAACCTGCCCCTAATGCATTCACACTACAGCAGCATCATTATAATCACAACAGTCAAAAAATGTCAACCTTTTGCTGCATTTCAATCATAATATGACTGAACCATACCAGAATATAATAAAAAATATTTTCTGTCAATATAAACTCTTACCAGAAGAATATTATAATGTATATTTTTCTTAGAATACTGTGACAACCTATGAATAGGGTTTAGTAAAAAATCTTGCCAGTGGAACAAAGCTTTTTTCTTTTTGAAATGACAGTGAAAGAAAGCATGCACAACAGGTATAATTTTTGCAGTATCGACACAATGATAAATACCACAGCTGTCAAGACTTTGGAGGTTTCATGTGACATTCCTACACACACTAACATCTGTTGCTTTCTTGTCTTCTTTTCTGTTTAGCATTCAGGATCCTGAATTCCCCAAGTCTGCTAAAATTTTTGGAGTTTAATAAAGCTTCACTTCACTGGTGAGTGGTGCTTAAATACCGTGACAAGCACTGCAATACATTGATCTGCATTGCTCACAGCTAGTCCCAGCTACTCACCAGAGGCAAATTCTCCCAGACTTGATGAGGACAATGGCTCTTAATATTGTAATAGTGGCAGCTATCCTTGTTTCTTTATTTTTCTCCTGTTCCGGTGCAAACTGAAATGATGGAGGAAAAGAAGTGTTCACGGGGAGGGAGGATGGCAGGATTTTAGGATGGAGTAAACCTGCCAGACTTGAAAGCAGATTCCAAACTAAGAATGGAATAGTTTTTAGAAATACAACCTGAGCTTGAGATACAAAATACAAATGCACACTGTGGTATTTACAGCATTACAAACAGCTGCTTTAACTATTTGGGAAAAATTCAAGCGGTCATTTTAATCACTTGTTCTAGTCAGAGAAAGCCTCTGGGTGACTGAGAGGTCACTGTCATATCTTCCTACATCAGATAGAGTGTCCCTGCCTTTTAAAGTGTTTCCTATTCCCCAAGTCAAAGGAGTTACTCCATGGTCCATTAGATGCAGCACGGCTGATTCCAAGTCTGGCCTTGATAGCTAGTCTAATTGTTATCACTTGTCTAAAATGGAAAATATGGACATTCAGTCTTCAAACAAAGTCAGAAAACAAAGACACGGAAACTGGTAAAGAAATCTTGATTTATCCCATATTTCCCTCTCTACAGCAATAAAGAAAGAGATTTTCAGGTACACAAATGGGAATTAGATGTTCAAAGCATTAGATTTTCATTGGGGCCAAATGCTTAACCATTCCTTTTTTTCTTAATAAATTTCCCCTAAATTAATGATCTCTTCAGTCTACATTTGATTACATGGCACAATGACTGAGAGCATCCAATTATTTCTCCACTGACTTACATACACACATAAAAGAGAAGATATTAACTAATGGCATTCAAATTTGCCATCACTTTTCTGTTAACAAGACTGGAACCTGGACTTTCACTTATTTACTTTTACAACTGTATAGCTTTCATTATGGTACTGCCTGAGTGTGTCACTGTCATTAAAAGGTGTTTAATCTGAAAATTTCCCTGTATCTAAGAGATGTAAGGCCACTATACAGAGAGCAAAATATTAAAGGTCACACAAGTGGCCAAACTGGGAACTGCATCAAAATCTTCTGTCACATAGCTTGGAGGTCTACATACTATATTTTTCTCTCCCTATTAGAACGTTTTCCAGGTATCAGTATTTGCATTCTTCTGCTCTACAGAAGAACAGATCTTTGCCACTTATCAAATTAGGCTATTAATTATGTTTGGCATAAGTTGTTCAGCAGCTGGAGCCACTCTGCCTGGCCATTGGCAGAACTTCAGCATCTTGCCAGGCACCCCAAGGGCCCTGCACTGCAGCCTCTCCTTGTATCCCAAACAGTCTCTCCCAACACACACATCATGTCCTCACTGCCACCCCTGCACCGTACCCCACACTGACCAAAGTAGCCCATCCCACCCTTTGCGTGCCTCAGCACTCCTTAGATCCCCATGGCAATCTCTCCTATAACTGACCTGCACACATCTCCCTAGTCAGCGCCACCAGACAGGCACATCTCCAGCTCCCATGTTCGCAGAAAGCACCTCCTGGCCCCTTTGGTAAACCTCTCCTTCTGACTGCTTGGTTCCTGTCATGAAATAGTAGCATCAATGTCTACCAGCACTGCTTTTCTCCCATGAGGGCAAGGAGCCAGCAGCAACAGTGGAATGTGAAATATGGAGTGAAGCAGTGCAGGCTGAGTAACTGTGGAGAAGCACAGGAAGTCATGGGGGCTGTGAGTTCAGGGGCTGTAGAGCATGAAAAAAAAAAGAGAGAGAGAGAGAAGAGGACTGCAAATGGACACTGAAATACTCCATTGAGGAGGAAGAAGGGTAGGGTTAGTGTGGTGGGTTTATGTGGCCAAAAGCTAGCAGCTGGCTCACTAAGGCTGATTCTTCTGTTTGCTGATTCTTCTGTTTACTGATTCTCCCATTTTCTTTGTCTTAGTAAATTCTGACTTTACTTTTCATACTCCTTTGTTAGATTTTCCTACCCATTTTTATTGCCTTTCTGTAGTTTCTTAAATCTTTGGTTCACATAGTCCTGCACTTTCTGCACTCCTCCCTCTCTTTCTCTCTGTTAAGGATTCCTGTCCTTGTGCCTGTGCTCCTACTTCCTACCCCCCACATTTTCTTTATCCTGCTCAACTTCCAGCTGCCACAAATACCTCTTCTGGTCTTTGAGGAGTCATGCACAATGATTAATTTCCATCCCCACTGTTGAAGCAAACATGCCTCTCAGAAACCATCCTTTCTATAGCAACCTGATGTAGGGATGCAACGGAGACACACACAGCTGCTGCACAGCCTGGATGGAAGTGACTGGTTAACCGTGAGTGAGTGGCCAAGTGGTGTTTGTGCTGCTGATTGAAGGAGCTGGAGGGTGACTTGAGCACTGTTGAGTTGGCCCAGAACCACATCATATGGGTGACACATGCTCCAGCAAAACTGTTTGCCAAGTCAAGTAGGTATGCTGCCACACAGACCTGCCAGAGAGCGAACTGTGGGCTCATTTTCTGAAATTAATGATTAACAGATTAAACACTGCATTTCAGCCTTCTCCTGTCACTTAGGGGAGATAATGCCTGACATTTTAATGGGCTTGCCAGCTGATGTCTTAATTGTTCTTGCCCATGTCTTTGAGCCAATTATTTTCCTCAATCCTCTAACAGAGCTTTGAGGCAAGAGGGGGTCTTGGCACAGACCCCTCTTTAGTTGGCGAGCTGAAGGAAAATAAAGGAAGTCACATCTTGGACTAATAAAGCAGGTAGAAAATCTAGGGCAGGCTTGTTAAGGAGAGAATACCTGTCTCTGCCTTTATGAAAAATCATGCTTGAAGTATTCATTTATTTAAATGTATTTAAAATATTTAACCAAATATTGTCTGCTGAACATGGGCCACCACGTTTTCAAAGACAGGAAAGCTAATATAAGCTGAGACATGTTTTTGTGTTGAAAGAAAAGAGTCATGCAGCAGTTGACTGAAGCAACAGAAAATTGTGCAGTTCTCCAGAGTCGAAACCCAAACCCAAACAAAATTTAGGGAAGTCTAATTTCAGAAGAGGACAAAAAAATCCTTTTATGGTTCCCTGCAAACTATAATATTTGCAGGTATTCATCACAGTGTGAGAGATTTTTTATCTAATCAATAACCTCCTTAGTTGCTTAGTAATGGTCACAGATCACAGATATCAAACAGGAAGACATTAAAGTTGAGACTGAGTCCAGTAATTCATCGCATTTTGTATGACCAGGCTGCTTTCAAATGCAACATTAAGCTAACAACAAAATCTTTCACCACTATTCTTTTTTGTATAGCCTTTCATTTCCTAAAATTTACTTTCTGGAGTACACATTTCATTTCTCTGAGTTAAAAGACAAAGACTTTTGTCATATTTCTTTGATTAATGAACATTCAGCTCTCTTGCTTGCTACTACACAAACCCCAGTCATTTATTTATGTACCATGAACACTGATAGAAAAATCTAGGACATGTATAAATAGTTAGATAGAATACTATTTCAAAGGAATATCTCCAAACTATTTCAAACTTCATAGCTGGGATAAATCTGAAGGAAATCATGCATTGACTTCAAATACCATTTCTTTCACAACATCATTTTACAAGATAGACTGGGCGTGAGCAGTAGAAAATCATATTATGAATTTACTACTGACTGCACATTTAATTCAAAATTCTTTCCTTCTCTTGTACAAAAGTGCTTATAGCATTCAAGGTTTTGTTACACTTGTATTGATAGTGTAGAAATTACAGCTGACTAGCTTGTTCAGTCATCACGGTAAAAAAAATTTAAAACTGCTGATGAACCTGATGAAGCTGAATCCCCAAACCCACATAATCCCATAGGCAGACTAGAACAAATACTCTGTAAAAAACTTGAAGTAATATTTCCCTTAGATTTCACATATAAACAGTTTTGCACCTGTGACACTACTAGAATAAAATAAACTAAATGTGAATACTGACACAAACATACACACATACATAGTGTCATGTAGTTGGGAGACACCATACTCAAAATTAAGAAATTACTTCTGACCTTGATATGCAATTAAACTAGCCAATTCTCTTTCCACTCTCCTTTTTTTAATAAATGTAAGCTTGTATGTGTTATTTTCCCTTTCTGCTGCAAGATATAAAATATTCTATGTATGCAGTGTGATTGTTGATAAGCAAAAAGAAAGAAATTCTAGTTTATGAATTTTTAAAAGAACAGTGAACTGTCACAAGGACTTTTTACATGGCATCATTTTTTAAAATCTGCATAAAAGACTCCTCATCTTGAAAAACTAGCTACCTCTTGAAGATAATTTTTACTAAATTATTTTTTAAATTAAAATAATGTTTGAAACAATTCATTACAGGGTTATTTGGTGGGAGGGGCTCACTCTTTAATGTATATTCCTACAGTTAC
>VWZD01013037.1:238340-269103 GCA_013396695.1 Sakesphorus luctuosus
AAACAGTATTACCTTGATATACTAAAGGATATTAAAGAATGTTATTTTCCTGGTGACTGTATTCTCAGCCTGACTTCAATAAGCAACAATCTCAGTATTGACTCATTAACAGAATATGGGTAAAATGCACTCTAAGCAGCACCTTTGGTAGCCTATATCTGCCAGTAATTCTTATGACATTTTCTAAATTCTTGCCTGCTCAACTTTTTTGGGGATATGAAACACATTTCCAATCCTACAGGCTCCTATTTCTTCTTTTAGCCTAACTCACAATTTTTCTCCCCAAGGATCTCTGTAAAATGTTGTTGTGGGTTACTGAAGTCTACTCATGATGTACACTGGGGCAGGGGGGAGATGCTTATGGGTAAGTTCTCCTAAGACTTCCGTCAATAAAAAGAGAAGTATAACGGATTATTTATACAACCATTTCTTCAGTGCCAGCAGTTGGCTTAAAAAAGCCCTGTATGTGATTGCTCCCTTAACCCCTCTGCTGGTGACTGGGCAGAGTGACTTCTAATTCTGTTCTTGAGGGTTCTTGGAGGAACTAAATAATATAACTTCTTAGTTTTGTAGAGAAAAACATAAAGAAATCCAAATAATTTCATTAATCCAGTCCTTAATCTACTCCAGAACTCTTGCAATGATTATCTTTCTTTAAGAAGGATGCTCATCATCCAAAACATGTCTTCGAATTTTCTAGTGGTAGTGCATTTTCTGATAACTTACTTAAACAATGAAACCAAGTCACAGCTGACTACTGAGAAGAAATATTAATATTATGCATATGTATGCCCCAAGTGTACCTGCATATTTAGGAATATTAGTTTACTGATAAAAGTTTCCTTCATAATGACCATTTTCATAGGATTACATGATCCCTTGTGATCTGAGTTAGCAAAAAAGTTTTAATAGATTTAAATATATTTTTAACTCACCTCCTGAGAGGCCCATGTATGATTCAAAAAACAAACACTTTGAAAGTCCATAATGAGCTTCAGGAAATTGGCTTAGTGCTGAAATCTACTAAAGCTGATGTCCAGAAGAATTCTGTGATCCCTGCTGCTCTGTGTAGTTGGGAAATACCAGTTTGTAGCAGTTATTTTTATCTCTCCAACAGTTGAACCCTGTCTCCACAAGGACAATGTATTTTTAATGCATATGATGTTATTATGTAAATTGGTTTAGCTGTGTAATCTACTAAAGGTGATTTCTCTGTCCCATGTGAACCACAAAGCCAATGATCACATAATATTCATTAAAGATAAAATTGTCTTACTTTCCATAACCAATTCCCAAGTGCATTGCTCTGACAACTCCAATTTCTGTTCAATAGTGAACCTGATGCTCATTTGCAAAACTCTAATGAATATACCAAATGGAGGTAATGCATTTTTCCGGCTTACAGTCCCAAGCATACTATAAAATATTTTCCAAGGAGCAACAGATATAATAATTAAAGAACAAGTGAAGTCCCATGAGAAGTTCCACCCATTTTTTTTCCTGCATCAGCCTATAAGTCTATGCCAGCAATATAGCAACAAAACCCTGCTTTGATACTTTTCTGAGATTACCCCGACCTCAACCTTAATTCCTTCTTAAAAAGGAATTGCAAAGTCATGTCCATCCAATTGAACTGGCGAAAGTGCCCCCTTGTACAAATGTGTAGCTAGGCTCTCAAAAAACCTTTATAAGCTGCATACATTGATCTACATGGAGTCCTGCAATTAATGCATTTAAGAGGCACTAGACATATATGTATGAAAAAATAAATGACAAGAAAAAATCAGATAATTCCAGTGGTTACTGCAGTTCTATATCGAGCTACTACTGTCTGTATATAGATCGAACAGATGCAACATAAATGTCTGGATAAACTCTCCTTAAATCTAATATTTTATGTTAAACTATAATATATCTCCACTCCTATGGGCACAAGGGAGCTCCTAAAGTAATTAAATGTATTAATGTAGGATGTTTTATCTGGGAATCTATGCACTTTTAACAACATGAACAAAACCTTGTGAATTAAACCTTCACATGACCAACATAAGATTAAACAGTACTAAAATAAATACTGTCAAATCTAATATTAGATAGTAAAACAACATTTTCAGTGAGGTGTCAACATTTCAAGAAATATTTAAAGGCAAGAGGCAGTGTTCTCTGAATAGTGAAAATGTATATTCCAAAAGAGTTGTCCAAGGATAGGTTCCCTCCCTGCATGCACTTTAAAAATGAAAGGATAATTCATTGTCAGGTTACTTTAATTTTTGAAATTCAAAATAAATTCTTGACATGTTTTCTGTATGAAAACTTCAGTTTTGCAGTGACAGAATGTGAACATAAACATTTTTATGGGAAGTGATTCATGTAATTCCTTTAACCACTGTCATAAAAGTACAATATAGCCATTGTCAGAAATGGATAGCCAGAGAGAATTTCATTCAGCTTCCACTATTTCATTGTAGATTGGTTTTTAATTCAAAAATTCAGAATTGGTGTTTTTCTTCAGTTTCAGGAAGCTCAGGGTTTCTTTTGCTTTGGTGGAAATATTTGTGAGTATGTGCTCCAGGTGAAATGCAGGTATGGAATAGATTAGCTAATACTTAGTTCTTGTGCTCCTGGATTTTTTGTCCCTTTGTTACTCAGTGTTGATGTAATATTCAGTGATATTTAAGATAGAAAATGAGAATACAGTCACATATAGTACTAGAATTTAATCACATATGATGTGTTGCACTGAATCTGGCTGAGATGGAGTTCATTTTCCCCATAGCAGTGCTCAAAGTGCTGTGTAGCAATAAAAGTCTTGGTAACACCCCAGTGTTTTGCTTACTGCTGAGCAGGGCTTGCACAGCACCAAGGCTGTCTCTCCAACATTCCCTTCTTCACCAGCAGGGTGGGGGAGGGACAAACAAAACTGTACCCCTTAACTTTAGGCCAATGTTTGAAGCACCTAGATATTCCATCTTCTAGCCCCATGCAAAACCCACCCAGTCTGGTTTCTGATTGCATCAGGAACTAGACAGTAAGAGTTGGCCAGTGATGACTGATCCAGTTTATATGCTGAGGAAACCTGAGGCCCACTTTTAACATCAGTTTGAATCCTACAGCTGAAATTAGGCAATCTGGATCTTTTTGTCTCAAGAACAGAACAGGAGATTTGCAAGTTATATACAGATACTTAGACGTGCAGATACTGAAGACATTTAAATATCATAGAAAAATTACTTGTCTCCAACTTCTACCTATCAAGTCTCAGTGAAATATTAGCTTGAGAAGTAGATTTGTTGCCCTCAGATTGCAGTTTCCTTTCTGATTCAAGCAGAACTCACAGGAAAACACTAGGCTCTTGGTGTGGGTTTGTTTCTTGGGTTTTTCTGTTTGGTAAGGTAACTGGAATACAGAACCTGCATATCTAATCTTTCACTATGGAATTACAGTGCTTCCTAAATGATGGGAGCCTTCTTGTGCTCAGTAAGTTTGCTTTTCAGCACAGTGACAGTGCCTAGACAGCTGGATCATCTGAGGCCAGAAATCAGTCACTACTGGTAGCATGTTTCTTTGGAAACATATGGAATATTTTTGTGGCAATGTCAAGAAAACACATAATTCTCAGAGCATCATTAACTTTCACTCTGTGACTTCAGCCTCCCAAAGGGCTCAATTCAGCAATTCTCCCTCTGAAAAGCACTTATTCCTATGAGTAGGTCAATTACTTTCTAACCCTACAGTAAGCGCTTCTCAACCAGACCTCTCAGCTGAGGATACAGGTATTTAAGGCCCTTTTTCATACATGCCAACTATCAGTGCTATATAAATCATAAAAACTTACAGGCCCTCAAACTCTTCTTAAATACAAATCTTGTTCCCGTCTGCAAGACAGAGAATCCTTCCTTCCCAGCTGCTCCCTCCCATAAGCAGGTACACCCAAACTCCAGGGCAGAAACTTAGCAGTATTTACTGATTTCAATATGTGGATATTTTTAAGCTGAGTTTTAATCCTTTTTCAAATTTTCTGCAGAAAATAAACAATACTCCTGCAATATTTCATGTAAATCTAGTAATGCTCGGAACAAGAAACAACCAAACTTAGACCTTACACAACCCAATCATATTCATAAACTAATCAAATTCTGTTTTTAAAGTAATTAAGGTGCTCTTTCTTTCCCATTATTCCTACTGGATCACATAGCCAGAATTCAGGCAGCTGACTAGACTTCTCTTCAAGTAGTTTGTCTTGAGTTTTTTCCCAGTCATCATGTTCATTTTAAGTCATATGACATTTGAAAATGCTCCTTACATTACTTCAAGAGTTGGGCTATGAACTGAAATCTTAAGCTCAATTAAAAATAAAGAGGAATTTTTAATATACAGTCTCAGGGGTAAAAGCTTGAATATATTACAAGGGTTAATTCTAAAGACTCAAAACCTTAAAATAATAAAAAAGAACCTAACCATATATTACTATTAAAATCTAATTGGATCATTTTTTTAGGGCATGACTTATGATTTTAAATGGTTCTGAATTGTCTGCCTTATTGTCACTCTCAAAATTGCTGCAGGCAATAACTGTGACTATGAAATACAAGGTTTTTAGGCTTTTCTCCTCAAACCACAGATCTGCTCAGACTAAGCCAGGATTCAAGGAATGGTATCTTCCTGAAGCCTGCGATGAGAATATCTAAAACAGTCACTATGTTGGAGTGCATCTATCCCAACAGCTAATATTTTGTGTTGAATGATGCATAATCTTTTCTGATTTGGCTAGAGTAGTGTCAGGAGGCTATCAGGACATCAGAAAGCATCAGTGCCAAGTGCCAAGTGCCGGGTCCTGCACTTTGGCCACAACAACCCCATGCAGTGCTACAGGCTGGGCACAGAGTGGCTGGAGAGCAGCCAGGCAGAAAGGAACCTTGGAGTACTAATTGACAGGAAGCTCAACATGAGCCAACAGTGTGCCCAGGTGGCCAAGAAGGCCAATGGGATCCTGGCCTGTATCAAAAATAGCATGGCCAGCAGGACCAGGGCAGTGATCCTTCCCCTGTACTCTGCGTTGGTGAGGCCACACTTTGAGTATTGTGTTCAGTTCTGGGCCCCTCAGTTCAGGAAAGATATTGAGGTGCTGGAGCGGGTCCAGAGAAGAGCAACAAGGCTGGTGAAGGGACTGGAGCATAAGTCCTATGGGGAGAGGCTGAGGGAGCTGGGGGTGTTTAGCCCGGAGAAGAGGAGGCTCAGAGGTGANCCCCTCCAAGACCAGGTTGCAATTATGACACTGAAAAGGAAGAAGAGGGCACTAACCACTTCAAGAGCAGCTTCTCTTCCCTCTTCACATCAGACAAAATGCTCCACATCAGGCTGTGGAAATGGGGAAGAAGATTCAGTTCTCTTAGCTGTCTTCCTCTTTGTTCAGTTCATTCCTGCTCCTATAGCAATTCCCTTCCTGTTTAGGGGAGAACAGCTCTACCAAGACAGTTTCATAGCAAACAACATTTAGAGTAGCTGTAATGAATTACACTACATATACAGCTCAGAGAAGCAAATGTAGACCTTGCTAATGAAGGAACTACAAATGACACTTTTATAAATATTCTTAGGCATTGAAATCATAAGGATTTTCAGAGGATTAATCAAATGTCACTCCCAATTAAGCTCAGTGAATTAATCTTTTACATTGGAAAATCAGAATACCATCAGAATAAATCTCTACTTGTAGTGGAACATTTAAAAAATTTGCACACAATTTCCTTTCAGAGTTGTAGCTCAAATACTTTAATACTATGTAGAAGTCTGAGAAACAGACTGTCATGAGCAAGTTACTAATTAAATAATGAAAGAGAGAAGAGCAAATCTTATTATCTACAGACTTGGAGAAGTGCCAAATGCTTTCCCAAATAAAAATAATAATAATTTAGAAAATCCCACTGGTAACTCACACTGAAACTTTAACTTATGCCTGTAAGCCCTGATGGCAGCATACAGGCTTGCCTGTTTATGTTATGCTGTTTCTCAAGCCATGCCTGGCAACCACAGGGTTATTTTGAGATTCTTATTCAGGAGTCGGAATTGTTGGCACCAAATTCTCTGAGTCTCCCCACACAGAGGGTCAGAGTTCCTGCATATATGAGCACATATTGTTTGTAAAGGGATGATGGCAAAAGATTGGCTGTAGTCAATCAGTTCAGTGAACTTCCCATTTCAGCTTCTCCCTTCACTCTTGCATAGTTTGAAATGATCTCTCTCCTCGTTGCTACATTTCCTATAACAATGAGTCTTGCTTAATGTAAAGCACAAAGAATTCATCAGCATCTATCCTGGCATGAAATCACTCACCTGTTCAGCCACCTGGGCCACTCTTTAGCCCAGATCAGTTCAGTCACTCTTCCCAAAATAAACTGTGCCTTCATACTTTGCAATAGCTCCCAAGTTGCTGTGCTCAGCCTTCTCTAATTTGAGGAGATGGACTTTTAGGAGGTATATCACTGTTTGTATGGAGAGGAACCTGACATTTAAAAGTTCTGTACATGCACCTTAATCTATTTCTGAAAAATTTAGCAGTGAATTCTTCATTTATCATTTATCCCCAGAAATCAAAGTTGAGAAGAACAGGAAAACCATTTTAAGAGAGAAAAAGAAAAGGAAAAACAACAAAACCCCAAGAGAACACTATTTTCGTGTCTGTTTCAGAAAGCAATAAAAAAGCAAGTGTGACAGGCCTCAAGGTGATGAAGCCAGAAATAATCCTTTGCTGTTTAACCTCTTGTAGACTAAAAGATAGTAGAAGAAAAAGATCTAGGTAACCAGAATGTCTCAGATATCAAGGGGTGATTTGTAGCATGTAAAAGTTTTGCTACTTTCCATTGAATCCTTTTTCTTCCCTCGAAAATTTTAAGGTAGGAGATGTGGGGTCCAAAATACTGTAAGATGATCCCAAGCCCCTATTACATGCCTTTGCACTATAGGTAAAAAAGGGTGTAGGCATAAGCTTATTTGAAAGTACTATAGGAACACTGCAGGCACACTGGAGATGTACAGGCACAATAAGAACAAAATCAAGTGAAAGCTTCATTACAATTTATTCTTTCTTGAGAAACTTGATCTGTACTGTCCCAGTACCTGACTGTTTCTCATAGTTGGAAAAGCAAAAACATGGGACAAAGTCATTAACAAATAAACAAAAGATCACTTTAAGCTGTTAATGAATTTCCACTTCACTCCATAGATTTGTTTCTTTAAAACAAACAAACAAACAAACAAAAAAAGGCACTGTATTCCTTTATATTCATGTAGTTACTGGAAGAGAGAGAAAGAAGGAACACAAGTTTGTGGCAAATAAATATTGCTCAAGCCTACAAAAAATTTCAGTGTGAAGGCTTTTATATGTGTTGAGCAGAGTCAGCTAGCACTGTCAAGCTGAAACTGAATGCTAATGTTCCCTGGAAAATAATCTAAGACTTAACTCTACTTTGTGTTGCATTCCTTATGTGGTAGCCAAAGCTACCAGTGAATTGCAAGAAGAGTTCAGGTATGTGAGAAATGCATATCATGTCGTGCTTGTCAAAAAATTCCCAACAAATGGAAAATGCCAGTTCATCTAAGCCTAAATTCACTTTGGTTACACATGCTCTGTCTTCAACAGAGTAAGAAATGAAGGTCAAAATGGAGAAAAGAAAGGCACAATCCCTCTCTTGGCCTGGTGCAGCCAGGAGCTCCAGAGTCAAGAATACTTAACCTGGCTGTGAAAAAGTGCCTCAATCAAATCATACAGGAAAATATATTTCAAGAAAGAGAACCAAAATTCATGAGGCAGACACCTGTCTCAAATTAATCATTTAGGTTTAACATGACAAACAATCACATTTCAACCAACCAAACCTCCTGACTAAATTTCCTATGATATACAAAGGCATATATAAAAATATTAAAATGAAAGATTTTGAATTTATAGAACTCAAATTTCTGCTAAAATACTTTCTCAGAGAACTTTCACCTTGTACATAGGTATGCTATAGTGAAAATATTTTAAGTCATGGGAAAAGAGAGAACAAGAATAGCAAGCAAATCAGGATTTAAGACACTCAAAAATCTCCCTTGTGCACTTGCAACACTCTAATCCTGCATATCCTTCTAGATATGTTTCTTCTACATCTCTGGGCACTCCAGTTTCATTAAAGTTGCCTACTGACTCCCTGTGTAAGATCAGGTTTTACATGTGTCTCAAATAACATGAGCAGTCAGTAGAGCTATGCCTGCCTGGCATGTTGGATTGCAGGCTTAAATGACAGCTTGTGCTCTCAGCTTATATTGGAGTAAACATGAGCTGAGGTGCCAGGGCCCTCACAGTTGAGCCTACAGCAGTCTAGTTAAGATAATTAAGTTTGCCTTTCCCTGTACTTGTCATTTTATTATAGAGTTCAGAGTACTAGAAATAGGTTTTAGTGAAGGAAGCAAAAAAAACCCCAACTTAATAAGTAAATGAAGACATAATTTGTATTAATGCAGCTGTTCTTAAAGGTGGCTTGTTACAGAGTTTACTATTTATAGTCACTTAAGAAATTACCATCATTGCAAAAAAAAAAAAATCATGTTTTTTTAAGAGAAGGCAGAAAACTATCAAAGTGCTGTGTTGATTCCCAAGCTATCTATTATTATTTAAAAGCTGCAAAAAATATATTAAATCAAAGAGGGGAAAAAATTACATAGAAGGTGACAAACATTCACCTTGGCAACCATCAAGTTCACAAACTACAGAGTCCTGAAAGATAGTGGGAGGGGGAGATGTCTGCATATCTTTCTTTATCATTAAGATAATTTTAAGCTACTCTAAATAATGTATTCTTTTTATTTGAATTTTTATAAACAAGTAAATGAAATGGTTGAAGTTTTGACACTTTTGCCAGAGCCTTCTGCAAAGTTCTGTTCATGTCAAAGGAACAGGGAGAAAAAAGGAGAAATGTAAGAAAGAGCAGATTTAATGATCCCCACATAACAGGCTGACTTTCCATTAGAACTGAAAAAGCAGACAGTTAAAAAGGAGTTGATTGGCAAAGCAGAGAGCACTTGTCAGAATAAGAGGTAAACAAGGTTATAAGAGGCCATACATGCCACTGACAGTGGGAAGAGACAGAAAAAACAGTAAGTTTCATTAAAACGAAATGTAAAAATTTTCTCTTTCCATTGATTCCTTTTTAATACTTTATACATTACAAAATCTAAAGGCAGAAACACAAATTACATTCATCAACAAAAGGACATGACTGATGAGCATGTGAGAGAAGAGATATCTCAAGTTTTAAGAGAAGTTCCCATTCTTACAAGACTTCTCCCTTTTAGCTAGTTTAGAAAATCAGACACTTCTGCACTGTTAGCCAGCAGGCAACACCCAGCACGGGGTTAAAAAGCTGCTGTACCTGCTCAGGTCCCCAGCTGCCCACTAAGTTAGTCTCTAAGGTGCGTGTGTGTGTGTGTATGGTGCAGAGCATCAGGACACTTAACGATTTGGTACATTGATTTTCACAAGCCAGAAGCTGTAGATCATACAGGTAACTGCTCACCTTTCCCATAAGAGCTGACTGGCTGGAGTACTCACCCCATGAGTAGGTGAATCCCTTGCCTGAAGGGACTCAAACCCATGTAGGACAAGACTGTTTTCTGTTAAACTGGCCTAATGTCAGAATGTAAAACCATTCCATCTAGAAGAGCAAGAGAGGAGAATGACTCATTAGGAATTTCATCTGGAGAACTGGGGAGTTCCTAAGTATTGGAATAATGCTGTAGAATCTACTGTACTTACAGAATTTTTCAAGTAAGAATAATTCAGAAAACACAACTTCTAAACATTCTTATCAATACCACCAAGAGGGGAACTTCTTCAAAATAATTAGTCCTCAGGCATCCATCTGACTTTAATGATTACCTCTTCTTTAACAGTATTAAGGAGGAAAGACACGTAAAATTAACAATCCATCAAACAAACAAAGGTTCCACTACTGGATAGGGGGAAGATCCTAGGAAAGTTTCCAAAATACAAGCATCATTACAAATACAGTAAGACAAATAATAATAATAGAATTCTACATTCAAAATACCTTTCAGAGAAAACAAAGACCGTGATCTCCTGAGGCAATTGCAAGTCACATTATCATGATGTCAGTACACACCAGGAGCTTATTGAAAAATGAGCAAAGTAGAAGAATAGGCTTTACAAATGTCACTTTCTGAGAGGAAGCTGTTTACATTTATTGGTAGGGAGGGCACAGAATTAATTTTAAATCTTTCCCTCTAATCATTAGTCTCCAAGCTGATGAGCTGAAGCACCAAATAAACACCTCCCTTTCCCTTTCTCTCTCTCTCGTTGTGTCATTCATTATTTGTGAAATCTAAATTTGCTTCCTCTTTCCCCCTAACAAGTGATTCCTTTGGTAAATTTTTTTCCTGCCTTGTTTTTTAACTTCTTTCTCTGTACAAGTGTAGAAGCAGCAAAAATAAACCATTCAGATGTCAATAAGCCATTTATTCATGTCTAAAACCAAACTCCTGCTGTTGTGATCCCTAACTAGAATGAGTAGGGAAGCTAAACCATTGTTTCTTCCTTTCCTTTTCTTCCCTTCTCCATTCCCTGATGTAATACTTTAGGGGTGTCCCTGTGTATTCCATTTAATCTTTAATTGGGTGCCAATCTCCAAAGCCATCCATTTCTTGCACAGGTTTTGACAAGAGCAGGATTGAACTCAACACACAATTTCTAGTCTCTACAACACCGCATAAGGTGTGCAAAGATGTGCAGAGCTATTAAAATTAATGTAAATAAAATGGTCTCCCGATGCTTTACCAAAATCTGTCAAGGAACAATAAACATTGTCTGAAATGGTGGTCATGACAACCAATACACTTCCCTTCCCAAGTTTCTAAGCCTTTAGAAATAATGCTGTTGAGCTTATATAAAATGTCAAGACTGATGTGGCCATTTGTTCTGGTTGTCAACAAATCTTTTCTTCAAATACATCACTACAGCTGACTCATGGTATTATAGTTCATTCTGTACTATGCACCTTCAAAAGGCCTAACAGAGTTGTAAAAAGCAGCACATATGAGAGCTCAGCAAAAGCCTCAGAAAGAGTTGCAAGTGCCATGCATATAGGATGCCTATTGTAGCATGGAATAAACTGAAGCCTTGGTTTTTCCTAAGTTCTGAAAGCAAGATACACAAAAGTGCCATGTCAAACTGGTAAGTCACAAGGCAGGGTGCCCTTATAAAAACTTGTTCACTAGATGTTTACTGGGAACAGTGTCCACACTAGTGCTTTTTTAAATATCTCTCTTCAAACTGTTTTAGATTAAACAATGACTTAGAATATTTAGTACATACAGATCCATGTCTAAATCAGTTCTGATCCATCCTAGTTGGGAAGTGATGTGTCAGTGGTATTTCCTTTGATATATTTTAGAATTTTGATGTTTGGACCCACTTCTATTTGAGGCTTAACATGTTTTTTCAAACCCATTTTAGTCCTTTGCTCAGAGAAGAGTCATAAGCATTGAATAATCACTGGGTCAGAAGGAATGCTTACCCAACCTAATAAAATCCTTCTTATACTGCTCTTGATAAGAAGTTAATCCAACACAAATTTCACAAGCTTTTACCCATGCTTTGAGCTAGTATTGTACTATCTGCTGCATGATGATGGAAGTCTTCTTTCCTGTCAGCAAGTAACCTCATAGTAAAAAAAGAATAAATGTGACTAAAAAATCACCAAGTAATTTTCAATGCCATGTAGGCAACCAGATGTGATTCATGTGATTCATTATATGCCAAAGACGTGCAAAAATATCTTATTTGTATGGTCACTTTTTTGCTCAATAAGAATTTCAGGGAATTTGGGAGTGTCAGTGTACACTCGTAAAGTCAGAATATAGTGAATTAAATGCCTTTTCTTTATATCCTAATACATATCCTAGAATGAAAAAGACAGATAATTAGTATTTATTTCTTCCAGAATCTCACCAATTAATACAAATATTGGACTCTGAGGGGCCAATAATCAGGAAGCATGACAGAGACCAAGCTTGGCAGTTACTTTCTTAGAATTCTCTTTCCAATAATCTTTTTTCCAAAAGCACTGCATAACAAATATTGGAGAGCATTTAAAAAAAAAAAAAAGGGCAGGTTGCTGAATATTTCAGGAAAAGTTCCTGTAGGACAGGTCTATGAAGATTTATTCAACAGATGCAAAATAAGCAAAACTAAAAAAAAAAAAAAGATGTGGGTAGTATAAAACAGACACCATGATGTTATAGTTAAATGGAAAACTGATTTTAAAGCTAGTAAATATCTCTTAGTGAAACTCCCAGAATTGCTAAAGCAGATAAGAAGGAGATGGCTATAAATGTATTTGCCTTCACTATCCAGTCTTGAGTTTTTGTCTTGACATCCTTGTCACTGCTATAAAATTTTGGTGTGAGTACAGATGCAATAAAAACTGATTACCAAATCTTTCAGTTCCTGCATTTTGGCAACATATACTGCACTGCATTTTCTATGCCATTCAAAACCTCTCCAGCCATTACACACCTAGCTGCAGTTTGAATGCCATCAGTCTTCCCCCAAAGTCTTTAAGATGATCTTCCATTAATTGCATTTACATAAACAAATACCCAGGAACATTTTTGATGCATGTATTGCCACTGCAGTTACATTAGATTAACAGTAATATTATTAATAGTCCACCATGTGAAAGCTTTCACTTGTGGAAGTCTCAGGTATGGTTCCATATGAATCACTCAACNCCATATGAATCACTCACCTCAGGAAAAAATTAAGCCTCAATCGTTTTCTTCAGTTTCTTAATCCAGGACAGAGAGTACAGAAGCACTGTGATGGCACTTTTCCAGCCACTGTCTGGTTTTGAAACTACTACCCAAATCCTCTCAATAACTCCTTTAATTACAGGTTACTGGTAGGCATTGCAACATAGGCAATAGGAAAGATTTGTATTGAGGACATTTGGTATCCCATGAACTATCAGGGATAATCATAGATATATCCAACCCTTGTAAATCAGAAAATCTTTCTGTTTTCTGGGCTTAGTAGATACTAAGGTAACAGACATGACATATTAGGACCTGCATATATGAAGAAAAATTACATATTTCAAAATGTATTGGTAGACAAACTTTCTGCCTCCTTCTCGTCTCTGGTGTGACTGATTAAAATTGTGAGGGAGACTAACAGAGGTGCAGGATAAACAGTATATATCCAAGTATTTTGGAAAAGTTTTAAAAAACCTTCTCTGGCAGCTTTTTCTAATTATAGAAAATCCATTATAAAATGATGGGGCAGAAGAGGGTTTGGTGGCATCTTCCCATGAAAACCTGTCTCATTCACAAGGTCTCAGCAGCATTAGACAATTGTTTTAGTTTTGGACTTTTGCATCATTTGAATTTCTTGCATTTCTTGCAGTGATTTTCAAGTACTGCCCTGCTACAGTTACAACACTGCTTACCGCCCCACAACTCGAGCCCTCTCTCAGTAGGAGCAGTGGCATGGGTTTCTACAACTTTGAGATTAGTCACAGAATCACAGAATATACTGAGTTGGAAGGGATTATTGAGTCCAACCCTTAGCCCTGCACAGGACTAAACCTAAGAGTCACACCATGTGTCTGAGAGTAACATCCAAATGCTTCTTGAGCTAGTCATGCGCAGCAGAATTATTTTACCACAGCTGGCAATCTGTTGCTCTAGATTACTGTCTATCGCATCTTTTGAACTTTTATTCAGTAATTACTGGTGCAGACTCTGGTCCTCAGGGCCTTCTGCACCTTTTTAACTTTATGAAGTTAGTCTCACTTAAGTGGTCTAAAAAACAAGCACAAGTGTAAATTTCTGCAGGACTGGATTCTTTAAATGTCACCTTCTCTCAGTAAGAAATGTCACCCTACATAAGAGAGTGTAATCCAACAGTCTCTTAGTCAGAATCAGGTCTCTGGAAAGTACCACAGGATAAATATATTCATCTAGGAGGCAGTGAAGCAAATAGTTTCACTGAGGTATAACTGGGTAATATGTTCTAAATTCCATTTATTTTACAACAGAAAAAATATGTCTAGCAAACTCTTTATCAGAGAGTGAGACAGTGCAGTGCATTCTGTACCAACCCAGTCATTTCCAGGCAACATAGTGCCCAATTTTGCTCAGAGGGTAGAGCTACTCCCACTATTAAGTACATTGAAGACATTGTGCTGCACTATAAAACACCTAATTGCTGTGCTGGGTTGACTTTGGCAGGCCCCAGGTGCCCACCAAGCCAGTCCACCACTTCCCCTTCTCAACAGGACAAAGGGAGGAAAACACAACCAAAAGTTCATGAGTTGAAGTAAGGACAGGGAGAGATCACTCAGCAATTACTATCGTGAGCAAAACAGATCTGACTTAGGGAAATTAACTNTAAAAAAAAAAAAAAGATGTGGGTAGTATAAAACAGACACCATGATGTTATAGTTAAATGGAATACTGATTTTAAAGCTAGTAAATATCTCTTAGTGAAACTCCCAGAATTGCTAAAGCAGATAAGAAGGAGATGGCTATAAATGTATTTGCCTTCACTATCCAGTCTTGAGTTTTTGTCTTGACATCCNAAGAAATTAAGACTCAATCGTTTTCTTCAGTTTCTTAATCCAGGACAGAGAGTACAGAAGCACTGTGATGGCACTTTTCCAGCCACTGTCTGGTTTTGAAACTACTACCCAAATCCTCTCAATAACTCCTTTAATTACAGGTTACTGGTAGGCATTGCAACATAGGCAATAGGAAAGATTTGTATTGGGACATTTGATATCCCATGAACTATCAGGGATAATCACAGATATATCCAACCCTTGTAAATCAGAAAATCTTTCTGTTTTCTGGGCTTAGTAGATACTAAGGTAACAGACATGACATATTAGGACCTGCATATATGAAGAAAAATTACATATTTCAAAATGTATTGGTAGACAAACTTTCTGCCTCCTTCTCGTCTCTGGTGTGACTGATTAAAATTGTGAGGGAGACTAACAGAGGTGCAGGATAAACAGTATATATCCAAGTATTTTGGAAAAGTTTTAAAAAACCTTCTCTGGCAGCTTTTTCTAATTATAGAAAATCCATTATAAAATGATGGGGCAGAAGAGGGTTTGGTGGCATCTTCCCATGAAAACCTGTCTCATTCACAAGGTCTCAGCAGCATTAGACAATTGTTTTAGTTTTGGACTTTTGCATCATTTGAATTTCTTGCATTTCTTGCAGTGATTTTCAAGTACTGCCCTGCTACAGTTACAACACTGCTTACCGCCCCACAACTCGAGCCCTCTCTCAGTAGGAGCAGTGGCATGGGTTTCTACAACTTTGAGATTAGTCACAGAATCACAGAATATACTGAGTTGGAAGGGATTATTGAGTCCAACCCTTAGCCCTGCACAGGACTAAACCTAAGAGTCACACCATGTGTCTGAGAGTAACATCCAAATGCTTCTTGAGCTAGTCATGCGCAGCAGAATTATTTTACCACAGCTGGCAATCTGTTGCTCTAGATTACTGTCTATCGCATCTTTTGAACTTTTATTCAGTAATTACTGGTGCAGACTCTGGTCCTCAGGGCCTTCTGCACCTTTTTAACTTTATGAAGTTAGTCTCACTTAAGTGGTCTAAAAAACAAGCACAAGTGTAAATTTCTGCAGGACTGGATTCTTTAAATGTCACCTTCTCTCAGTAAGAAATGTCACCCTACATAAGAGAGTGTAATCCAACAGTCTCTTAGTCAGAATCAGGTCTCTGGAAAGTACCACAGGATAAATATATTCATCTAGGAGGCAGTGAAGCAAATAGTTTCACTGAGGTATAACTGGGTAATATGTTCTAAATTCCATTTATTTTACAACAGAAAAAATATGTCTAGCAAACTCTTTATCAGAGAGTGAGACAGTGCAGTGCATTCTGTACCAACCCAGTCATTTCCAGGCAACATAGTGCCCAATTTTGCTCAGAGGGTAGAGCTACTCCCACTATTAAGTACATTGAAGACATTGTGCTGCACTATAAAACACCTAATTGCTGTGCTGGGTTGACTTTGGCAGGCCCCAGGTGCCCACCAAGCCAGTCCACCACTTCCCCTTCTCAACAGGACAAAGGGAGGAAAACACAACCAAAAGTTCATGAGTTGAAGTAAGGACAGGGAGAGATCACTCAGCAATTACTATCGTGAGCAAAACAGATCTGACTTAGGGAAATTAACTTATTGCCAGTGAATCAAAGGAGGGCAATGAGAAATAAGAAAAAATTTAAAAACATCATCATTCCCAAGTCTTCTATCTCCTTCATCCTGTGAACAGTGGAGGACAGGGAATGGAGGTTGTAGTCAGTTCATAACACTGTTTCTACAACTCGTTCCTCCTCATGCTCTTGCACTGCTCCAGTATGGGGTCCCTCCCACAAGATTCAGTCCTTCACAAACTGTTCCAGCATAGGGTCCCTTCCATGGGGCGTGTACTCCAGGAACAGGCTGTACCAGTGTGGGTGCCCTGCAGAGTCACAAGTCCTGCCAGAAAACCTGCTCCACCATGGGCTAGTCTTTCCATGGGGCCACAGGTCCTCTCAGGACCCTAATGTAGTGCAGGCTCTCCTGCACTGCAGTTTCCTTCAGGGCTCATCCACTTGCTCTGCCATGGGGTCCTCCACGGGCTGCAGGTGGATCTCTGCTCCCTTGTGGACTTCCATGGGCAGCAGAGGCACAGCTGCCTCACCTTGGGCTGCTGGGGAACCTCAGCTCCAGTACCTGGAGCAGCTCTTTCCCCTCCTTCTTCACTGACCTTTGTGTCTGCAGAGTTTTTTCTCTCACATATTTTTACTCTTTTTCCCAGAGACTGTTGAGTAGCCTTTTTTTAGCCTTAAATACATCACCACAGAGGCACTACCATTGTCGCTGATAAGCTTGGCCTTGGCCATTGGAGGGTCCATCTTGGAGCCAGCTGGAACTGTCTCTGTCTGAGGCAGCTTCTGGCCCCCACTTCCATACTGCCTACTCCCTGCCATGTAAACCCAATACAACTGCACACATATTGGTTCATTGTTGTCAAATCCATTCTCTTTTACCAAAATGCTCAAGCACTACCACCTTGTCTCTGCAAAACACCTTTTAACATTTTTTTTTCAGCAAGAACTGATCATTACATGAATTATTTTTCTTGTAACAGAAGTCAAATTGACACATAAACCCTGTATAAATATAATGGGAGTGTTTCACCCTGAATCTTTTCTGCTGCACTACAGTGCTACACTTCAGTGTAGTCTGTACACTGCCACTGGGTAACTAACATGATGGGAGTGTGTATAGTCTTCAGATGCTCAGTGGTGAAAGGGTCTCAGTAAAATATACATAATACTGCCATACTGCACTCAACAGAATTAATAAATAAAGGAATTGGGTGTGTAGGCATTTAAGTGACATATTATTCTTTGATGCAGCATTCTTGTCACATTAAATAACATCAAGTCCATAATGTTATGCTCAGCATATGTATTACAATCTCAGTGTGAGATATGAAATACTATAAGTTAAATATTAGAAACAGAACAAAAACCCACCAAATTAAAACAACAAAAAAAGAAATCTAAAATGGCTAAATTTCAAGTAATTCTTATATGTTACCCCCTTCAGTGTCTTTCAACCTCAGTGGCAAGTTAAGACATTATAAGGTATAAAAGTTTGCTTGCTAAGACTTGAAACAGCCTTCATCTCGTCCTATTGCTCTGATATTGAGAAAGGTTGAAAAAAGCCGAATTGAGGTAATATTTCATATACACTGGCAGCAAGTATTCCTCTGATTCCCTTTTTTTCGATTTATAATTTTCCATAGGTTTTGTTGATACCCTTTCATACCTACAGTTGAGCTGAAAAATAAACCATTTACAAAATTCTGCATAAGTAGAATTTGGTACATGAAACCCTATCAGGAAATATGGCATGGTTGATATCTAACATCCAATCACTTTTTTCATGGAATAAGCCAAACCTGTTTAGCTAACCCATCTTGTCTCTGAAATAAAGAATTCCTTACTCTGAGAAATACCTTATAGGTGTTCCATATTGATCACACTGTGCATGCACAAAAAATTCACAAAGTCTAACATTTAGAAATACATCATAGGTGACATTAATTTTAGGGCATGCTGTGACACACATGAAGGTTATTGCAATAGATACAGATGGAGATTATAGTCCCCCAAATTGCTTTCCATTAGTATTGCTTCTCCTCTGAAAACTATCATGTCTTCAGAGACCACAAAATAGAGCAAGAGAAATAGAGGGGATGCAGAGTTTATGGGAGAGGACAAAAGATGACATAATGGTTAGACACAAGAGCCTTTACAAAAGTCTGAACAATTTATACAGTCTCATGCAGAGATCAAAACAAGTGTCTTTGTATATCAGGATTCTTCTAGAGGGTGATTTTTGTATAATATGTCTGTAGAAAACAGAAAGACTTTGTAAAAATATTACCTGTAGGTTTGTATTTCGAGAAGATCACTGAAATATAATTTGTGCAGATACGCAACACTTGCACCAGAAATATCAAGAAGCATAGTCTGTATTTGTATAGTCAAACCAAAGAAAACTTCTGTAATTAATTCTCACTGACTTTTCAGAGCAATGGTTTGTTAGAACTGTCATTTGACCACATGTCTAATGGCTTTGGCATCAAGTTAAAATAAGCAAAACAAAATAGCACAACTAACAACAAAACAAGGCAGCTTGCCTGGATGTCAAAACTCTATGCAGTGAACTACAATGCTTGTATTAATCAACTTGAATGACATCATACTTAGAAGTCAGAGATGGTCATGGGTCAGGGTTTTTTCATTCCTTCTCTGTTCTGGAGAGATGACCTTCTTTTTTTCAAACATAGATTATTTTGTCAGCTACACAAATATTATTGAAATGTTACAAATCTACTTCTAGCAAGCATATTCTTAAATTTTTTCAAAGCCAGATTATAAATTAGCAATTATGTGACACATTATTCTGTACCACAGCCACACTGGTGCCCTGCATCTCATATCCTGTTGAACCACAAGCAGCCCCATGGGGAACAGAAAGAGAAACTTCATCAAACTCAGCAAATCTAACACAGTCATATAACACTGTTTCATAATAATTTCAACAGTCAGGAGATTAACATACACTATAAGCAGGAAAAGTCTGTCTTGTCACTCATTATTTGCCAGATACCACTTCTTTATTAAATGTGTGCTTGGCAATATTGGGTAATTCCAGTTCCAGACCAAATATATCCGGATTGTGTAGACCCACCATACCTCTAGCTCTTATGGAAGAATTTGGTTTGCCTTGCCTCAGCTTTTCATATGCTAACTTGCATTCTCACCCCTGCCAGAAACTGCTGTCATTTATTTTTAAACCTTTGACTCCAAAGAGACTTAATTTTGAATTGTAATACTAAGTAGTAGTATCTGCATGGGCCAAATCTGTCTACAACACCACATCAGCCATCTTTAATGTTTCTGTAAAGTTTTACTTCTTGGCAGATGAATCTGTGAAGGTGAGGAGAAATTGATGCATTCTTAAGTGACAGCCCAGCTCACCTTTCAAGTGTTGGCCCTCAACATTAATTTCCTTTTCTGCCAAATGTTAGCTGAAGAAAGTCTATTTACATCTTGCTATCCAAATTCTTGATGAGCCTGATTTTTTTAGAGGAAAAATCAAGCCAACAATTCACAATTTCTTTGTTTTAACTCTAGAGCAAAGAAGAGTACTTCTTCTGTAAGTCAATTTGAGACAAATAACCTGAAAAACACAATGAAAAAAATGCATGCTCTACTCACTCACATGAAAATCCTTAAAAGAGAAGTGTTAAAAAACTAAATTTTTATTCCATAAGTGCCTTCTTGTATGTCTCAAATAATGAAGAAAAGAATTAATATGTAGAGAAAAGGAAAGCAATTATTTTCCTCCTCATGGTCAATCTCTACTGCCCATAGTTGTGGGTAGATTTTTTTATTTCAGTTTATTTTCTCATCCCAGTAAGCCTGTCATCACATGTCAGCATCAAAAAGGCATTGCGTCACCACAGAGACCATGGAGTAGCTTCTGCCTCTAGACACTCAGTTTGCTGGGTTCTGTAACCACTCTGCAAAGGCTGCCTCACCAGCAGTGAGGAAGCCCACAACTTTTGCCATTGAGTAACTGTGTATGTGGCAAACACTTTTACATGTCTCCTGAACCCATTTTGACTCCTTTTCACCACAAACCATTTGCTCCTTTTATTTCCTTATTGATCACCTGAGCTGAAATCCTTTTGAAAGTTTCTTTGCCAATTCAGCCATTTAGTCTGCTTTTTGTAATGCCACCTTTTTTAAGGGAAAATGTGAATGCAAAAATAAAAATATAGACATACTTAGGTCAGCAAAACTTAAGAGATCTGGCATTTTTCAACACTATTCTTCCCATCACGAGTCCCCTTTCAACCTTCCCAGGATAGACTCACTGTTTCCTCCTAACAAAGACTTCTCCTTTGGTTTTCATAGGCCTAATTTGAACAGGTTTCAAAGATTTGCAGCACTTTAAAATGTGAGCTGTAACCTCTGCAAATCTTTGTCCTGCTGGGCCACCGAAGTTTCTTTGTCAGTCACATTTCCTGGATGTTTTGAATACTTGCTTCTAATCCTGGCTTTTAAATCCAGCTGTGTTTCACAAGGCTCAACAGGAAAATTCTCTCCTCACAGGATCTTCTCAGGTTTTCACTTCAATTAAGCTAATTGTCAGCAATTTAAATTCTCTCCTTAATTGAAAGTGCAAAAGTTTTGTAAGAAAAAAAATTCAGAAATTTAGAACAAACCATCTAGTGACAAAAAAAATTCCAAAGAAACACTGAATAGCTGAAAAAAAGAGATTAAAATGCAGTGCAGACAAAACATTTTGTCAAGTCAAATGTTATACACGTATTTTTACCAACCTTGTCTCTCCTTTTTTACTACAAGAATTTATTTCAAAGGTCACACCTCACTCTCTCAGAGGCCTATTAATAGTCCAGACTTCAGCCACCTGTGAGTTCATTTCTCTGGGCTCTTACCCCTTGCTGTGTTCACCTCTATCACTACTCACTGTCACAGTTCTCTGATTTTAATGAGCTTCTGACAGTCTTGGAAGCTGCTTATCTTAAGGAAAGGCACATGTCACTCAGGAACTGGGGTATTTGTGTGTGTGTGTGTGTGTGTGTGTGTGTGTGTGCGTGTTTATTTGCTTTTGTAGAAAGCTGTGTAACCCCTTTTTCCACTGTGTTTGACCTCAATTTATCCTCTCTTAAATTCAGAAATATATGGGCTTTGGAGATCTGCTGCTTCCAAATCTGGATGTCATTGTCTCCGGGGTTGTGCCCTGCAAAGCACATTGCATGTTCAGTAGCCTACACAGCTTAATGAACATGCTACTTGGGACATAGCAGGAAAGATGCTGCAGACATTACATGACACAAAAAGATCAACGATAAGTCAGGAGAAAGCAAGAGCAGTAAGTCAAAATGCAGATGCCCCATGGGTCTTGGAAGAATCATGATGGTGAATGTTTACTACTGACCTGGAAGAGCAGGTGAATAAAGAGGTGGAAGAGATAAAGAGAATGCAAAATTATTGAGTCTAACTAGGCAAATCTGACAGGGAAAATGAAGAGTATCAGAAGGATTTAACGCAGCTTAATGTAAAACATCAGGAAAGGAATATCAGTGAAGATGAATGCAAATAATGTACAGAGGAGAAAAATGTGAACTAATCATGCACAGAGATCAGTCTTTGTTTTCAAACACTTAGGAAAGATTCTTCCAGTGAACTTGTTTGTATGCTGCAGGAAGAATATGTACAAATATACAAGGCTGTACTAAGAAAATAATTCATTGTAATGTGCTAAAAACTGCCAACAAATGGGAATACCATGCTGAAGTATTTAATTTTTTTTATCTAAAATTTGCAGCCACAGTTTAGAAAAAAAAGCAAGAAAATAATCACATTAGAGAACTAGTAGTTGCAAGAGTACAATGGCTAGATGCTTATGGGCAGCCATTCTTACTAACCTCACCATGTATCACAAAGGTGAATTGGAAGACGTAGACTGATGACTGGACAGAGGGGATGCTGAACTTCAGTAGTGCTGAAATGAGGAGCCACTGTCAGTAGCAGATTTAATCATATCTGAAAACAAGACACAGAGGTGTAAGTCCACAACTTGTGTGTCTATAGACTCAATCTGCCCATCTGTTATAGACACATGGCTAAACACTATGCCACTAGAGACAAAAGTCTGGAACATGGTAATTTGTGTTGCCAAATGGGGAACATGGGTTTCTTAAAGTCTGACTAAAGGAGCATGTTTGATTCTACTTTAAGTATCCCATACTGTTTACTGGTTATCTCATATTTTCACAAATATTTAAAAATCTTAGGGCATCACCCCTTTTCTTGCCTAAGTTTGGAATTTAAGTCAAATGGAAGAATGAAAGCTCCTTTCATTCCTAATTTTGTCTTACTTGAATGATGCTGTATATTATATTCATATGAGTGATTTTTGCCCTATGGAAATTTAATCAACTATTCTTTTGCCAGCCCATTTGAGAGTCTGAGCTAAAAAAACCCCCAACTCAAATCACACAAAAAAATCCACAAAAAAAAAGGTGCTAAACAAAGCAAAAAACAAACAAACAAAAAAGCCTAAACAAAGAAAAAATCAAAACCAAAAACCTCCAACATTTAAAAATAATAAAGGAAAGTCTTTCAATGCATGATCATTGTTTCCATTCCCTTTAGTTGTAAAGATCTTTTTATGCATCTGGGTTTTGTTGTATTACTGTGTAGAAAGTTCCTTCAAGGGCAATCACCTACCTTTTAAAATACAGTACCTAACAGTGCCTCTACACAGAGATGTAAATCATTCTCAACAGACCTATATCAGCTTTTGAGCTAAGAGCTGGCCTGCCTGGACCTTAAAGCCTGTTTGTTTTCTACAGTACAGTGAGGGGGACAAAAAGGAGAACAGGAAAATTCCAAAACCTTTTATAATATCTGTTGGAGGACTTTTTTGTACAATGCATGCATATTCTAGACCCAGTTAGCACTTGTGTTTGGTTTTGCTTGAAAATATTCTGATTTTTAGCACTATTTGATCTATATTTATGTAGTAGAAAGTTTACTATAAAAATTAGGTGGTCTGATCACTTTTTTATTATTTTAGGCTGAATAGTCTAATGAGATTTTGCAAAGCACAATGAATGCATCTAATATACAATTGGATGCTGAAACACATGGACTAGATATTTTTAAAAAAGGATTAGAAAGCAAAACATATGAAAGCCAGGAAACGGCCATGTTGGTATCAACTATTAAATGTTTACATAATAAAACAATCACTCTTTAGTTTCTGTGAAACATTTAGATTTGGTGATGAAAAGCCTCTGACCATAGTAATTCTTGCTTCACAGCAGTATGCAAGAAATACACAAGGGATCATAAACTAAATAACTAAACATAAAACAAGTATCAAGTACTATTTTGTTAAGTAGCTAGCATGTATCCTGTGCACTGGTAAAGCTGAAAAAAATAGTGATGTTTGAAGTAATTTAAGACTGTCATAGTTGGAGGTGGTCAAGAGTCAGACTTCAAAACAGCAAAATACCTATGCCTTTTTAACATACTTGAATTTTCAAAATTCCAATGAATAAGAAAATCTAAAGAGCAAGAAAAGTATTTGATGTTAAAGATTTAAGGATATTTGAAGGCATACTGATCCCGAGATACCAAGTCCACTCTTGGAAGCATCTGCACTGAGAGCAACATCTGCACTGAGGCCACCTCTGGGGTGTTGTGTCAAGTTCTGGGCTCCTCAGTACAAGAAAGACAAGAAGCTACTGGAGAAGGTCCAGTGAAAGCCACAAAGATGATGGAGAGTCTGCAGCATCTCTCTTACAAGGAGAGATTGAGGGAGCTGGGCCTGTTTAGTCTAGAGAAGAGAAGACTGAGGAGGGGATCTCATCAATGCATATAAATATCTCAAAGGCAAGTGCCAAGAGGGTGGTGCCAGACTCTTTTCACTGATGGCCAGCGACAGGATGAGAAGCAATGGCCATAAACTAAAATAGAAGAAGTTTCACTTCAAAGTGACAAGAACTTATTCGCATTGAGGATGGCAGAGCACTGGAACAGGATGTCCAGAGATGCCATAGAGCCTTCCTCACCGGAGGCATTCAAAATCCACCTGGATGCATTTCTGTGTCACCTGCTCTATGTGATGCTGCCTTGGCAGAATGGTTGAACTAGAAGACCTCCAAAGGTCCTCACCAAGGTTAATAATTCTGTGATTCTGTGGGTTTGGGGAATTAGAGGTCCCTTTCCAGGCTCTGCAAGACCATGTTCTTTAGTGATCACAGGCTCCTCCCAGCCTGTTCCCAGCAGAGTCTTCTGCCATCCTTTCAACTCATTCCTGTACAGCCATATTCAGCTTTTCACTTGCACTCATCATTCCAGTTATAGTCCCTTCCCCCAGCCAGTCTCAGCCTGTAGCCCCTGAGTGGTTCAACGCAGCTCAGCAGCCCCTCCCTGCAGCACCACCTTCTCTTTGAACATACCCACACTCTGGTCAGTCTGTTCCTTCTTTGGAAGGACTCTGTTTTTATTCTGTAGCAATTTACCTGTTCTTACATTAAAAATTCTCATAAATCATCACAATAATATTGCAGATCACTAAAACAATAGTAAGTTTTAACCTCAAACTAATCAGCAAGTCACATGAGAAGTAACCTTTTGAGAAGGATGAGATGTGCGAGAGTGAGTGTTGGATTGCTGTTGTACACAATTGATAGCTGTGTAGCTAGACATTTTGCTGCTCCCAAGACTGTTAGGAGATTTGCATTCTAGGTGCCAGAGTTCAGTATTTATTCAGAAAGGGTTGTCTCCAGCAGTGGAGCTTTACCTTCTGCCTTGCTGGGATGTTATTTGTTCACTAGAGACACGAAGCATGCTGAAGAATGCCAGCCACTGGCTCCTGAGGAAATGCAGTTTTCTTTGGACTTCTTCCAGTCACATCACAAACCCAGCTATTCTTCACTTACAGTACGTGCTGAGATTGCAGCTTAGGGCTGAGTCATTAGTGTACAAGCAATTTTATCAACTTGAAGTTTTGTGAGCCTGGATAAAGATCCAGATGAATGCCTGGATAAAGCTAATGGTAGAATTCTCTACACAATATGTGCATTTTCAGAAAATCTTGAGGAGATTGCTATTTGTACCCTTGCTATCTTAGTTTACATGGCTGGATGTCTGAAGCCACAGTAATAGCTTCTTTAGCCAAGGAGTGATTATTTTAGTTTTCCATTATTTTAAATGGTGTTCCTCCACCCACCACTTTGCACATCTTGGACTTGAAACCACGCTTTCCTGAACAAAAGCATATTGCTGCTTGGGATGGAAGGGCTAACTTTTTTTTTTTTTAAATAGAATTAGTCTATTTAAAACAGATCCTAAAAATTATTTAAAAGAATGAATTTAGCTAATAATAGGGGTTTACTTTTATTTTCAATCATAAATGCAAGTTTACATGTGTTGCTGAAAATGTGATTGAAATAACCTTCTTGATTTAATTTCAATAGCTACTTAACTTATATTTGGTTGCTCTTGTGTTCATTTCTTGTCATGCCTATGCAGGTCAAAATGCCTTCTTGAACACTGAAGTTTTATTCACAGTGACATATTAAGACTTCAGTACAAGCTGTTACCATCTGGTAATGATTTCAACTGAAGATAGAATTTAAGAATCTCTGAGGCACTGCAGCCCCTGTAACTTCCAGGTTCAATGTAACAACTTCCAATGCCTTTCAGTGTAGGGTCAGTTATATGGCCATATATATATATCCACTGAATTGTATGAGGAGCACAGCGGTGGCTAGTCTGGAGCTGGGGTAGAACCAAAGCTGGGACATGACATGCTAGGGAACTGGAGTAGCCAAAGATCCCTCCAGTATGTGACCTGGAGGTCTGGATTGCAGGTGAATTTATGAGCCAAGTAAAGAAGCAAGGACATGACTCACACTGAAGAATGAAGTAGAAGCATGCTCCAAAGCCACATTCAATACCGTGAAGTCAAGGAACCTAGGGACATTTTGAGATACAGGAAAGAAGGGTATCCTGGAAGAACACTGGGACTAGGAATGAAAAATTGGTCTTGTTCAGACAGTAAAATGTTGCAGAAGAAATTGTCAAAACTCAGAAACTAGACTCTGAAAGTCTATCCAGGCCAGTAGCCTTTTGCCCTTGCATCATCAGAGGCCATTTAATATTTGAAACATTTTTGTAAAAACAAACATGCTGCTTTTTTTCTCCTTTATTTGTGCCCAATGTGGTTGGTCATATGCACTGATCACCTGCAGGTAACAGTTAACCTACTGACTTAGCTAAAGCTGAAAAAGATATAATTAGACGTGAGCTGTAGCATTCTAGCATCCAAGAAACATAAATTAAAAACTCATTACTCAACATCTTATTTAATATGCTTACACCCAATTTTAGCATGCTGAATTTTTCAGTATCAGACTCAGAGAGCAATAAACAGCTGAGGTGGCCTTTATACCAGTGAGACCAGAAGTTAGAGGTGATCTATAGTCTATAGAAAGTGACAGACACCCCTACATCAGACCTCTTGTATCTATAGCTTCAGGAAGTATCTGTCCCTGTGGTTGCAACACTAATTAAAATACTGAGTGTATAAATATAAATTAAAAGAATCTGAGCTTCAGACTGTTTACAAGATTAGTGGCAAATGAGAACAGGTTTAAGGAAGTGTCATCCCTGACACTGGCTAACACTCTCTGGGAATTGTTTGAGAACATATTTACTGCCTATGTCCAGGGGATAGTCCTGGCTAATTTTTATAGTCCAGCTGGAAATGGTTCTGTCAACAGGTTTTTCTCTAATATACATAGCAAATTTTCCTGTTAATTAAAATTTCTTCTACTTTCTATTTAAGCTAATGCTGCTTTAATTCAATTGCTTGACAAGCACTGATATAAAGTAAAGATAATTATTTGTAGACTGCAGAACCATGTTTTGTAAATGTAGTCTCTCAAACTGTTTTAAAACTCATCATGTCAGTATATGTGAGAACAATTGGATTCCTCTGCCTGGATAATACTTGTCGGAGATTATGCAGATTCTTCTTATGTTTGTTTTGTTTGCATTCCAAGACATTTTGAGGTCTTTATCACAGAGGTGCTTATTTCCATTTTTCTTATATTAGTCTCAAATGCTTTTATGATTAGTGTCTTGCTCAAACACTGATTAATGAAGAATGTAGATCTTCTAAAGTAATAATCCAGTAAAACTGATAAATGATGTTTTTTTCAGAATATCAAATAGAAAGTATAGAGCAGCTGGTATTGAATTTGCAGTACGCATCCTCTGATGTGCTTAGTGCTTAAACTTTTGTCAAATTCTTTGGGAATTTTTTAAACTAAACATGCAGTTGAAGCTACTGAGATAGCTATACCTTCTGTACCAAAAAAAAAAAGTCACAGTATACAGTGCACTTTCAAAGTGAGAAACAGTATAGCACAGTAATGAAAACAACAGTATGAGTCTCCTTGAGTTTGTCCTATCTTGAGGCCCCAATAATGCTTTTTAAATCATAGAATCATGGAAAAGTTTAGGTTGGAAGGGACCTTTTAATACAACCTAGAACAGCCTCCCTGTCATGGGTAGATCCACCTTCAACTACCTTAGGTTGCTCAGAGTCCAGCCTGACCTAAAATGTTTTCAGGGATGGGCATCTACCCCCTCTCTGGGCAACCTGTGCCAGTATTTCACCATCCTCATTGTAAAAAGTTTCTTTCTTTTATCTAGTCTGAATCTACTCTCCTTTAGTTTAGAACTATTATCCCTTTTCCTGTTGCAACAAGCCCTGATGAAAAATTTGTCCCCATTTTTTCTAAGCTCTCTTTAAATATCAAAAGGCCACAATAAGGTCTCCCTGGAGCCTTTTATCCCCTAGAATGAGCAACCCCTACTCAGCCTATCTGCATAGGAGAGGTGCTTAAGACCTCTGACCACTTTTGTGAACCTCTCTGGACCCACTCAAATAGGTCCTTGTCCTTCCTATGCTGGGCACTTTAGAGCTCTATACAGCACTCCAGGCGGGGTCTCCACTCCCCAGAGAAGAGCAGAGGGGGAGACTACCTCCCCTGACCTGCTGGCCATGCTTCTTTTGATGCAGCCAGGGATATGTTTGGTTTTCTGTTCTGTGAGCACACATTGCCAGCTCACATCTGATTTTTCATCCACCAGCATCCCCAAGTCCTTCTCACAGTGTCACGGAATATTCTAATTTGGAAGCAACACCTTAAGGTCATCAGAGTTTGCCTCCCAAATTCCAGCTTTCTCCTTCCTCTCTCAAGCAGTAGCTATTTGGCTTTTTAGCTCTCCTTTTCAGTTTGTGGCTGCATCTATCCCTGCTTTTGCTGAATTCCTCTACCCTACTCTGATCTCGAATCATTAAACACATTCGATGTTACTAGATGAGCACTTCTAACTGGAAAATATTTGCAAATCATTATTTATACACATCTCCTGGACCCTGTCCCACTGTACAAACAATCTTGGAAACTGACAATAAATACAAGAACAATTGCAGAGCAAATCTGAAGACTTAATTTCAAAGATTCTTTCTATATGCCTCTTTGTGACATTCAACCAGCCAATATCAGCAGATATTTCCTCCACTACTGTGCTATAAAACCTGCCTAGTACTGCCTACCCTGTAGGTCAAAAAGGACTGGAATGGATCCAAAGGAACTGGGCAATTTCTAGGGAAAATGTAATGACATATCTGAGGAAAAGTTATTAACTGATGTTCAGAAGTACATGCTCTCAGTTTCAGTGTTTCAACAAAAAAGTGCTTTTGTCAGGATTTTGTACTTGTTATTTTTGAAGGATTAAAAAGATTTTTATTGGGTTGTTTCATTTTGAGACTTTTCCTCACTAGGATCAGAGTTCTGAGGTATTGCACTGAGATATTGATCAGAATCTTATTACCATTCCATGTTATTTTGATCATCTTGTGGAGAATTTCTGCTGAAAGATAAAATGAAAAATGAACTTGGTCCTGTGATGAGTTGTGTGTGTTCTCCATTGAAATGGAAGCATTCCCAGACTGCCTTCTAACATGTTTCTGGTACCAGCATCAGACCAGTACCATATTAGGTACCAGTCATTTCCTTGGGCAGCAGGACCTACTTGCATTAAAAAATAATAAATATAAAAATTGTTAAAATATAAAAATTAAATAACAATAAAATACAGCAATCTCAAGAAGAGAGCCCATGTGAAATTCATAAGCCTTCATGAGAGGTGCTTCACATGGGTTGTGGCAACCCCCAGTATCCATACAGGCTTGGGAATGAATACCAAAAAAGCACAGACAGAAAAACTCCTTGAAATTAAATCTTCAAATCTGCTCTGCAATTTTACATGCATATATTGTCAGTTAGATGTACCTCTTTCTCAAATTCCATAGACTTAGCCATCCTCCTCACTGGCTGGATGCTTAGGTTAGTGTTTGAAATATCTTTTTATCTAAAGATTGATTTTTTTTTATAATGTACAAATGCAGAGGAAGGCACTCACACAAACCCACTGAAGTCCTCAATAAAGAGAAAAATGCTTTGGCAGCCGCAGAGGTATGACAGTGTAATGTCTCCTACTCCAGAATAGCAACCTCACAGCAAAGGAGTCTCTCTCACAACAGCCCTAGGACTGACATCCATGCATTGGAACTGCATGCAGAATGAGCATGGGTCCTCATGAGGTGAACACATTGAATGTAAAACAAGAGTGAGGATCAAGTCTCAGAAGGAGTAAATGAGTCCTGATGGAAGGCAGAACTGATGGCTCTGAAAAAGTCCTGTCAGGGAAAACAATGAGTTACAAAATAACTACCCTGTCATGCCAAGAAGTTCAAGACTGCAGAACATACTAATAACCTCCACAGTTATTTTCATTTTCAAAAACATTATAGAAGCATGTACTTAGTTGTCACGGATATTTATGTCAGGTAGTAAGAGAGGGCACATACAACAAATATTTCTGCTGCTCAAGGCTTCTCTGTGCACAATAAATCACAAAACACTGTTTAGAGGTTTTTTCAGTATAAAAGTATATACAGGCATCATGTTACAAAATTCAAATGTTTCCACTCAACCTTTCACCCCAGTTAATGAAATAGCCCCAAATTTAGATAATCCGTTTGAAGGAAATGTTTTTCTTATGCAATAGTTTAAGTAATAGCTTTCTGTTCATTTAAGAATAGTTTCCTAGGAGAATTTCAGCAAAATAGCAGCTCATTACTTGCAAATATGTTACTGAACATGTGGTGGTACAAACAGCTGTTCAGAAGACCATAACTGACTTACTTTAAAAACATCATTTAGAATTTACATTTGTCTGGATTTGTTCCAAAGAAACACAAGTACATGAGGGGAAAAAGAAAGAAAAACTAAAAAGAAGAAGTAAAAACAGTCCAGAACTGTTGGTACTGAGTGGCAGAATGTCTTGCAAAAGAAATTTGGGTGAGAAATTACACAGATTCATATAGAAAACTGGTGGAATGTGCTGTCAGGAGAGAGGTGGAATTAGTAGCATACCTGTGAGGAAGTTAGAAGATATGATAATAATGTGAAACTTCAGG
>VWZD01013037.1:269177-309491 GCA_013396695.1 Sakesphorus luctuosus
TTCTAGCCCTCTCAAATTCATTGTTCACAGAGCAAAGAGTATTAAAGAAAACTGATGGTCTGAGCAATGCTCTTTATATATCATCAGCTATTCAAACTAACGACAAATGATGCCATATTACTACTCACATAAACCCATTAGCAAACTCAGGATGCTCAGAGGAAAACTGGAAGGAATAACTTGTGATTAACTGATAAAGCTTAAAATGGTTTGCACATGGGATCTGCCTTCTAACTACAAACAGGAAACACATTTATAGAAATAATAGTGTGCTGCAGACAATTCACACATATATACAAGTGAGCAGGGTATATTTGCCAAACAAACTCCTGCTATCCAGCTGTGGAAGCGATGAAGATGGGATCTGTAAGTCTGGACTTATTTATTCAAGACTAGAAGGAAAGAGAGAAGATCTTAAGGAAACAGGAAGGTTTACTATTTTTCAGGTTTACAGGTAGAGTTATCAAATGAATCTATTTTTACTGATCTAATATCTTTCTAATTACACCTACAACAATCTCATTGGCCATTAGTTATACATCTTCCAATCTGCCAAAACCTGAATGTGGGTCAGAACCTAGCACTGGGAATGTGAGAAAAATATGACAGAAATAATTACAGAAAGTTTATGTCAGTATTCTGAACACCACTTTCTGTGGTTTTGAGATGCCTCCATTTTTCCTTCCATACCAAAGAACAAGAGACAAACTGGAAATGAAGGTAGAAGTTCACAGTTTAAAAGTTCCCTCTTCGCATTCTATAGGCTCCATGGGAGACATTCTGAATGCTGCCCTTCAGACTGGCAAAGATACGATTCACAGCTTCAAGGCTGATGTCTTTTAAATGGATTTGTATTCAGCTGGACATAGAGAAACCCCAGTAGACCTTAGTTACCATGGTTTCTGCAAAACTGTCCTGCTTAGATTGGGTTCTATTGACTGGAGGAAAAGAGTATCTGCAGCAAATCCAGGCAACATAGTGTCTGGCATGAGCTCTCCAGCAGGGCTGCTAACATGCCATACTGTTTTATGGAGGAAAGAATGGGTAGGTAATTGTTCACTTCTTCTCAGGTCCTCCAATTTGACAGTGTCTGGTCAAGTAGGATGAAGAGAGCAGAGAAGAGAAGGAAAAGGTAAAATAACAAGAAGGCTGACAGATCTTCTAGTGCTTTTTGATGGCAATAAAAACACAGAGCTGGGAATGAATCTTTATGGCCAAGGTAAATTAATGAACATGGAAGAAGGCAGCTAATGCAAGAGGCAGGGAGGCCTCTTTGTTTCCTCTAAGCAGGCTGCCAGCCAAAATGATAAACAACAACAGGTTCAAACCAGAATGTTCCAGGCAGTATTGCATTTCACCCCCATCCTATTATAGGGTCTCTTAAGCCTTTAAAGTGAACAAGAAATAATTCCTTGCATTTTCAAATTCTGAATCCCCAGAACTGCAAATATCCTTGGAACCATGCTTATTTCAGCTGCAAATGGCAGACAGAATTATGTGTTGACTCATTAAGCTCCTTTCCTTGCAAAATTTGAGCTGCATCAATTCTATGGAAGAAGCTCACAAACAGTTCACACCAGCTGTTCAGTAGAGTCCTTTCAAAATTCTGCAATATACACTCCATATATTTAGATACAGATATAGACATGCACACACACACAACATTCCCTGCCACCCCCACACCTGCATCCCAGGAATCTGTAGTAGCTTTAAAGAAGCTTTGCAGCAGCCTGCTACTGCTGTTTTGCCAAAGCAGCTGACTGAGCTGACAGCATTAGAGATAGTGCGCAAACAAGAGAGCTTGTCAGTACTAGTATTTAGTACAAAGCCTCAGTATCAAGGGTATGAGCCTGAGTTCCCAGAGCCTCTGCAGCTGTCAGCCTTCAGACATGAAAATGCAGATTTCAGTTTTAAGACATAAGCACCCAGCTAGAAAATGTTATTCCTTTACATAATAAAATCTATATTTGCTATATTTAGAAGAGTCGATGATTGCGCTGCATGGAGTAAAATGATTTCTATGTCATAGCCAACATATACCCTAACTCAGATTTTGATTTTAAAACATAAGCACCCAACTGAAAGATTATATTATTCATATGCATAATTAAATAACTTCTATGTTTAGGATGGTTGATGGCATTGAGACACATGAGTGAGTTCTCCCTTGGAGACAAGGCATTTTTCTGTCCTTCTGAACACATGCTTTGATCACATATAAACTCATCAATAGAGTTTTTTCTTTTTGGTTCATTCTAAACATTTTCTAATCTTCCTTTCTCATTATCATCTTAGAGAGTGAATCTCATGTCCATATAGTCCTGGCTCTTTCTGTTTCTTGAAAGCATTCTTAGCTAGAGTATTATTAAGTTAATAAGGTTTAACTTTGATCCTTTTTCTGAACAAATCAATCTTTATGCTAAATTTCCTCCCTTTTTTTTTTTGCTTTCTAAAAAGCTTTAGTACTATGAATAAATTTATTACCTCTCTAATATGCCCCTCTAGCATTTATACTATCAAATGTAGCAGCATTGACCAATGAATAAGCTTTCCTAGTTCCATTCCCTATAAGGTTTTTTTCCCAGAAAAAAAAAATAGGAGCAATATGATATAGTATCTTTCCCCTGCCATGAGTATTTGCATGGATAATAATTATGAATTCTAATGTGAGTTACTCATTGTGTGGAATGATGTCACTGTTCAAAAATGTATCTGACACAGAACCTGCTCAGAAAACTCATCAGTGTTTAATTAATACAGAAAAAGAATTCATTGTAAAAGAAAGGTAATCTTTAAAATATTTTGTAAGAAATTTAAATAATTTTCTGTTTTCAGTTCAACAGATAAAATAGCTATATATTGTGTATCCTTTATTATAAGCATTAAATAAATTATGTTTTAAGCAATAATTCCACAGATGCTGGAATCAGTCTTTTGCTTGAACAATATTGCCTGCTTTCAATTGTCCTGATGTTTCTTTACTTGGGTACACTTTGGAGTTAAATTGGTGCTACACTTCCTCATTTAGACAATTTTTCCTTAAGCATCATCTCTAATATCAGGTGGCCCTATTTTGTTTATGCAAGCACTTTCTTAGAAGGAATAAGGCAAATAAAATGAAAAAAAATGTAAACATTCCAGAAGAGATTAAAAGAGACAAGAAGTGAAGAGAAAATGACAGTTAAGCTCTTCGTAAAATCTCCCAGCTGGTCTGAATATACAGTTAATAAAGATGCACAGCTTACAATACCAAAGTTCTAAAACATATCTAAATATTTTGAAGGGGACTTAAATCCTCTTCTTTCAAGAATGGTCTCACTTATAACAAAGAGGAGAAGCTAGGTAGATGCTTTAACAGAATATGTACTTCTGTCACTGCCTGATGATGGGATTCTTTGACATTCTGCTGTGACACAGAGCAGTGAAATCTAGTATATGAGACTGGCTGGGCCACCAGCTGTCTTAGCACAATAAAAATACCTACTTTGGTATGGAGTTGATCTGAAGCAACACCGAGGCAATGAAAATAAAGAATACAAAATATTCTTTTACAGGGAAAGGACGGAAATATTTCAAGGGGGTTTGCTGAAAGGCATTTTTCCTTCCAAAATCGGAAAGAAAATATTTGTAGGAAATCTAAAGTTTCTAACTCCCACTGGGATGTGTGACAAGAGAACTGATGCTCCTCTCAAAATGTCAGGATTGCTGACATTTCCCAAAGAGTTCACAATTCAACAGAAGCTGTGACTCCACCCAAAGGCAAGACAGTACTTTTATGTACACCAGTACATGAAAAGAGCTGCACCATATAGCTCAACAGCCTACCTCAGCTCCCTGCTGCCAATACTTGATTCAGGAAAAGAATACAGGAAGACAATAAAAACAAAGTAACTCCTCTTCAGAGCATTTTCCCTCTGTCTAGTGATTTATTACTTAGGACATTTCTGAGCCAAAATGTTGTCTTTATATTTGTTCCTGATGTGTGTTTTCCCCACATAAATTTTTTACTTGCTTTATCCACATCAGTTGGAAAGCTGTTCCACGGTTACCCAGCATGAAGCTTTATTCACAGAATCACAGAATACACCAAGTTTGAAGGGATCATCGAGTATGACTCCTGGCCCTGCACAGGACCATCCCCAAGAGTTAAATCATGTGTCCGAGGGTTTCATCCAAACACTTCTTGACCTCTGTCACCTTTTGTTTGTCTGGGACCTGACATCTACAAGTTTTGCACAGTAAATAAGAATCAATACAGCATTTTCTTATTCTTCTATGACAGCAGGAACCACAAGACCATACTGGCCATGTCCAGCTCTCTTGTTGCTTAAACAAGTCCCCTTCCAAAAATGCCACCTTCCAGACGTAACTGACTTGCCATGGCTTAGGAAGAAATCAGCAGTAGTCAAAGAACATATAAGCTCTTCAGAAGTTCTAACACAAATACACATGCATTTTGAGAAGTATGCGGAGTGAATAATACATGTCATCATGTATTCCTGTGGGCCGTAGGCCTCATATTAAAGGACTTTTACTTTCTATCTTATCCCATACTAACGTGGCTCAGAGTCCTGCTTTGTTGGGGTCAGTCACGGCATCAGTAGTAAGCATTTAGATATTTATGAGCACTCTATTGACCCCATTGTCTTCTGTATTTTACAAGACAGAAAAGCTGTTGGAGAAGCAGCATATAAATGCACATTTAACAATCTGTGTTAACTTAAGAAATAGAGTTATTCTGAGTTCACTTTTAATTCTGTGTTTCTCTCAAAACATAGAAAAGAACCAAGACAGATAATTCTGTACTATTATGAAGTCTGAAAGGGAATCTAAGACGTATCAAAACAAAAGAAAATGAAGCATGTTGCTATTAGGCTTTTGAATAGCCTGCTGATCTAAAGATGTTAAACATCATTAAGAATGTCTGGTCTCAGGGAAGGGAGGAGTGAGAGGACTCATTCAACAGCCTGGCAGAGCACAAGCTCATCTAAACCAAAGAAATAGAACAAGATTTAATAGCATACAAAGGGAGAAAAATAGGACTGTTTATTGAGGTTATCTTCAAAAACCTATAATTTGTTTAGCTTAACAATGTCTTTGAAACCATAATATACATGTCAGGACTGTGGAGATTTCACAGAAGCCTTTATCCCAAAAGCCAGTGATAAATACCCACATCAGTATAGTTCTTTCTTTGGCTTGAACTCATTGCCATACACCAGCTAAGTGCCTCTCTGCAATGTGTTTCCTAGGGGATGGTCTTTTGCTAAATGTGGTTCATTTCCTCTCTCCTACCCTCAAGGACTCTCATCTTCAGAAAGAATTTTCTTCTAAGTTTATGTGCTCTTACATGTCACTATTTGCAGCTCAAAGTCTCAGGAACAAGTTCAACACAAGTAGGGAAAGAAGTTTTCTTCTGTACATCCTGTCACAGAAGTAGTGTGCACTTTTCATAGGAAAGATCCAGCAGATGTAGGACTAGAGTCCATGGGACATCAGATTGCTTGCAGGACAAACCTAGTCCTTGTTACCCAATCACAACACAAATGCATGGATGGATTTTTACACCATTCCAAAATGATCTGAGCTTTTAAAGAGAGAAATTAACGCTCTTCCAGAATGACATCAGCGTGGCAGAGTTTGAGGTTAAACCTTGGTAGATTGGAACCAAACAATTAAACTGTCTGGTCTTCATAACAGCTTCAGTGCTGAAACTCAGGAAAGTAAAATGTGTACTTGGAAATAAAGTGATATGCAGATCTTGAAAATCACCATTATTACTTTCTATGTTGAGTTCAAAAGGGAGAAGTGGGACTGAAACAAGTGGGCCTCAAAATATGTCTGAGGTAAATGGGAGTGAATGAAATCACCACAGTTACCACTTAGAAAGACAGTTAATTTGTGTTTGTGGTTTCAAAGTTTACAGTAACCCAGTATTGCCTGCAAATCAGTGACCTCTGTCGAGAAAAGAGGATAAATTTCCCTCATTAGCTTGTGGTAAACAAGATAAACAAAATCTACACACTGACCTCAGTGCTTATTTAAATATAACAAGCCAGCATTAATGATATTATTCTCATCTGTAGCTTTTGAGCTAGCTATGAAGCTGCTTTACAAAATGTTCCTAATAATCAATTAGGACAAGATAAAAATGTTGAGAGAAAAAGTCATCAGGAAATAATATTAACTGAGATACCTTGTATAATCACTTTATACTGAATAGCAGACAGTAACTTCATCCAAATAAAAAACTGGCTTTTACTTCAATGCAATTCATAGCTTCTTCATTAGAAGTATTCTTCAGTAAGTTAGGATTTGAGGCATATGTCTCCTTTCCTTTGGGCCTAATACATTACAAAATTGTTCCACTGTTGAACAAGACACATTTTACTTCAAATGGCTTCAAGCCCTCTTATCACTGAAGCAACATTTTCTGATGCTTCTTGGGCCAGAAAAACATTGTCAGCTGTTCATAAACATGGACAAAATATTCCTTCTTTGCAATATGAGAGCTTTCCTGAACCATAATATGTACCTTAAATTCTGTTTTGTACTCACTGTACATTTGCTCTGCCATTAACGAATTTCAGGCATATTTGAAGATCGAACAATGGTGGTAGCAGCTCAGAATACTCATTATACAGGGATGGCAGTTTGTTGCAAAGTAGTTTTATTACTAGGTTTGTACTGACAAAAGTGACTTTTCCAAGCTTTCACTGGCATAAAAATATGTCTTGCTGAGAAGAAAAAATTGCTGGAGTTTCTTTGGAGAGTTCATATTTTGATAAAATGTGTTACTGGGGACAAATGCCTTGGAAAATTCTTACTGACTAGTAACCATGTATTGACAAAGCAATTGTTTTTTTTATTTGATCAAAGACATTGAATGTTCTGCTGTCTATAAATAAAACTCCATACTTTGAATTAACCTGTCACAAACAAGGTGTAACCACACAGCATGGGACTGGATAGGGCACAGGCAAATAGTGTTAGGGCAGGAGAAGGCAGCCAGCAGAGAAGGCAGACATGGCAGAATAATCATTCTGAGCACAGAGGTCTGTTACTTTGATATCTGATTTGCAAAAAATTTGAAACGTGTTTGTAATGGTGATAAGACATCTGAAGTTTGTCCTGTTCTTTTACAACACAGCATGGACACTGAAATCCCTGTTAAATAATTTTGAAGCCTTCTACTGCTCTGGTCTTCCCCCATTTTTTGGCAGCTACCTTCACCCTGTTACAAAAGCATTGGTAAAAGGTTGCATTGGCAAAAGGTTGCCCTGGTGAAAAACACCATGTTCTTGCATGTTTTGTTGAGTTTACCAATACATTTATACTGCCTTACCTGTATGCAAGCCACCTTGGTTTACATGGGTGAACTATTCAGCACAGGAAGAGAACGATTAAGAAAACACTTTTTATTCTTATAATTATAATAAAACCATGCTGAAAGGTGCTGCTAAGAAGCTGCTGCTAAGACTGTAAGCGCTTTTTCTGTGGTTTATATTGACACAATATTCACTCCAACTATCTGAACTGATGCTGTAGGTGCTTTCTATCCAGCAGCTAATGTGGCTCCACTAAAATTCTGGTCCCATGGATGACATCTCTCAGATGTCAGGGACTATCAGTGAGCTGGTGACCTGCCTTCCTTTTTATACACAGTGTAGAGAAAGAGACACTTTTAAAGTGAACCATCTGACCTAATCTGGCCTAAGCAGAACACCTACTTTTGAGGAGATAAATGTCACCATAAAATGTCCATCTTTCTCAACGAAGAAAAAGTATATACAGGCATTATTTTATAACAAGGTTAGCTATGGACAGATACATTGTCCATACCTTGTTGAGATGAATCCCAACTTTTTCACTCAGGGTAAGTAAAAAGAGAAACAATAACAATAGGAGCCATTCTAATTCTGCTCCCCATCTATGTCCATTTTTTTCATAAATCAGTATTGATTCATACAGCAAAAACAGAATCAAGAATGCAGTAGAAGAGACTTTATGCACCAAAGTGATACAAAAGAGCAGAGAATATGCACTCCCAAGGTAATTTTCCATATGGAAACCAGGTTACTATGACTTTTCTGCTAATTTTTGCTAAATGATCTTCTGATGATGATTTTTTTTTTATTTTCCCCATAGTAGCAGGGCAACAATTATTTAAGGAAGAAAGAGATTTTATTATTTAAGTTTAAGAATGATTGATGTGAATCTAAAATCTGAAAAGCGTAAATTACACATATTTTACATTCAAATGTTCCTATGGAGTTCGACTCTGAACTTTAGTGCTTTAATCAGTCTAGATAAAGACTCTAAAAACCCAAATCCCTTGAAATAAGCTTTGTGCAAAAACACGGCAACATTTGCTTATTTTTACTGCATTTCTACAGCGATCTGACACAATCTTATGTGTATATAAAATAAGTGTGTCTTAAAGATTAGAGCAGTTTGTTAATTGCTGATTCTGATGCGTAATCTTTTTTATTAATTCACCTCAGCACTGGGAGCAACTATTTTCATACTTCATTTTTCTAGACATTTTTGAAGACATATTAATGTTTTGTTTCCTTCTCAAAAATTAATGTGAAGGATTTTTAGGATGTTAGTCATTCACTTGATGAAATAATTAGTTATAAATAGTCTGTCATTTATGAATAATACTATCATTGCTTTATCAGTATTACTACTACTTTTTAGAGGACAAAGGGGATCCTAGGGGTAGTGAAATGAGAAATTCTGCAGTGTATTACTCCGAAAAGATGCAAACATCAAGGCTATGGAGGGAGATAAAGACACCAGATAGGATGATTAGAGAATACGTAGTCCTGAGGCAATGCAGGGCAAGTTACATAGGTGTGCTGTAGAGAAAGTGTCAATGCCTGTAGCAGCATAAAACAGGCTCTACAGGAATTTGGAATAATACCCATCCATGCCAATTGGTTAAAAGTCAGAGGCAGAAACTGCCTTATATATTAAAAGTTAAAATTCTGTGAGTTCAGCCCACAAGTGGTGAAGACTAGTCATGCTAAGCCTGTAGGAAGCAGTGGCTAAATGAAAGCATTAACTTTTGAAACTTCTCCAGAACATAGTCTTATTGCTGGTATTTGCTTTTGATGACAGGCTGGAAAGCACAAACAGCAGGGCCTCATTAACATGCACACCTTGCAATTTAAACAAACAAACAAACAATCCCCAAAACCAAACCAAAATAAAACAGGGAACATTCCTTATCTTCAGAGCAAGGTTTTGAAAGTAAGCAATGCAGACTGAGATCCTATTGCATCTATCACTACCTCTGAAGACAAGAATTCTATTGTACATTTGCCAAGTTGAACAACTAGGCAATGCTCAAGGCCATATACCTGTTAATATGGCAAACTCAATTTCTCTTTTAGAGTTCATACAATTATACTTGAGGATTGAGGATTGTATACCAACCACTGCTAGCAACTTCAGAAAGCTCATGCATTTTGTTAGCATACTAAACAACAGACAACCTAAAGCAGTAAGATACTGTCACCCTCTTAATTAAATATATATTTCTATTTTCTAGCTTCTGTAGTCAGTTTACAGTGCATCAGCAATGTGATTTTGCTTGCAGAGCTAATAGAAAGAATACTCAGGAATTATGTATCTAGCAATAACTCTAGCAGCTGCCTTTTTCTGCAAACTCCTCCTCATGTGAATCATTGCATTGCATCCAAGGAGACTGGTCTCATAAAGACTGTTCCTACAATTTTGTGGTTTCACAATTTGTTGTAACAGTGTTATAAACTATGCAGCAAATGCATTAGTCTGTGTTTGCTTTAATAGATATGTGGATTCTCTATTACCGCTTTACCGTTTATTCAAATGTTGATTTATTCAGAACAGTAGTTGTGACTCAGTATGAGTTTTTAGAAACTGATAAGTTTTTTGAAATAGACAATTCATGCATTTCATTGACATGAGATGTAGCCATGGAGTATGCTAGTGTGTGAGTTGTCTTTGGAAACTTCAAAGGGTTGTGTGAAACTTCAATGACAAAAATGTGAGTTAAGAAGATACTTGTTTTGCTGTTAGGTCTGAAACCACATCAGTCAAGTCAAGAGTGTTCTCATAGTTAGGAGCTGTTTGAGGTTTTTTTAATACAGTTTTAAATTTAAAAAATCCTGGGAAATAAATGAGGAGCACAAAGAGACAGAGAGAGTGCCCTTATGCATGAACTAAACATGACTTGTCAGTATTAAAATCATGTATGCACTGTATTGGAGAAGATGATAAGAGATATTTTCGAAGTTCAAAAGAAAAAGTAAAGATATGAAGGTCAGTCTGAATTTACAAAAGCTGAAAATGACAATCTGCCCATAGCTTATAGCATATCAAGAGGAAGAAGACGTACCTTTATGCACTCTTTTCTTTTGAAGGCAATTCCATATAGTTCTGGACAGGCCTCTGGGTTTCTCTTTCTGCCTGTGATATAGCAAAAGTCACATTTCAAAGTGCAGGGGAAAATTCTCTCAAGTTCTCTGATTTTAAAAAACTTTAGCTGTTTATGGTGTTTGCACTGGTTTCTGCTTTTCCCCATTTCTTTCTGTAGCTCTGCAGCAACTCAATAATGACCATCTCTTATCTTGCAAGTTAGGAAGAGACTAAGGCAGGGCACAGCTAGGCAAAATGCCTAAAACAGTTCAGACCACAGCAAACAAAGATGTTGCAAACAGCAGAGAGGACTGCTGTGGTGGGGCTTGCATTGACTGTGCAGTACTTCACAGGGATGTTTCTATGCGTTGTAAATGGGATATGTGCTTTGCAGCCCTTCTTTTGAGCATGATTGATGGACAGTTAACCCTCAACTAAACAGGAGAAGGGGGGTTTCAGCAAAGCAGTTTAATACGCCTTTCATTATAGCCAAGAGTTTTCTATTCCCTTTCAAAAGCAACTTTCTCTGAGCTTATGTATGCTAAATATTCCCAAAAGGTCAGAAGATCAGTGAGAGGTTTCTTTGCATGTTCAAATACCATTCTCTTGTCCTTAAGACCATTGCATACATATTTGAACACAAAGCATGACTAGAGGTTGATTGCTGCATTCTATCATCAAATCTTTAAATTTTTCCCGAGAAAGGTATTTCAGTATAGAGTAATTGCATATTCTGTGATTTTCCCCATCAGTGTGCCATGGTGTGTTTCAGCATATTCCTTGGTCTAGTAACTCATGGTAAGAAATTCTTGTCCACAGTTTACCTGTGACATTTCATCGGTTAAAATATCTCTTTCAGATTTTTTTTTCCACAATCTGTAGCCCATGCACAGAAATCAATATTTAAAAGTCCCTACTTCATTACTTTTCTTTATTTCCTGTCCTGATTGAGTGAGAGGGCAAAGGGCAGGGAGCCTGACAGCACGCGATTATGAGCAGACCCTAGACAGCAGCCGTGAGGAAGCTGTTCAGAGGATGTTGCTAATGAATGAATATTTATGATTTCTTATCCTGTAACCTATTTCAAAGCATAAAACCCACAGCACAATAATGCTCAGGGCTTGGTAAAACCCACAAAGCAATAAAAATAATCTATTCTGTGAAGGGGGAGTCTTGTGGGAAGGTAATTGAAGGAAGATTTTGACCATGTCTTTGAAACTGACTCTGACTTAACTCTAAATCTGAGGGCTAAACTACATCTGCATCTATACCTGTGGTAATGAACCAATAGATCTGGGTGGATGTAGATAAGAATAAAATCTATCCCATAATAGGAAGTTTGGAAAGTAGATTCATTTCCTAGGTGACCAACATATAGAAAATCACCTTTATATTTTCATCAATGCCTTATTGAATTTTAGTTAAGAATAGTTTAATTTAAAACAAAAATCTTCTTAAAAATTGAAAATACGTTGTCTATGAAATGGTTCCTTTTTTTTTTTTTAAGCCCCAAGTATTTAGATTACAAGGGTGTTTTTTTGGCAAAATGTTCTGTTTCATTCCAAGAGTAACGTCATCAAAATACAGGAGATCAGAACTGGTCATGCGTTTTTCCAGAACATTTCTGGTCTCATTTCTTAAGAACAGCATCTGGAATGATAGTCAAGGAGTTCTATTTAGAAACAAATCAAGTGCCCCACAAGGGAATCTTCTGTCTAAAGGAAATGTACGAAATAGTTTGGATGAGTTGCAGTCTGCAAATGACTCTTTCCTATATCTCTGAAGGAAACCTATGGTGACTGAGATACACTTTGGTTTTCAGCAGCGTTCACCTCTACAGAGCCAAGCACCTGCTTCAGGCTAAGAAGGCAAAATCCAACTATCCTTCCAGCTGACTTCCTCCCATGGCTTATTCCGCTCCAATTTTTGAAAGATCTGCAGGCAATCTTGGTCTTGTCATAGAGTGGAGTCATGGCTACCATCTTCTTCACAGTCAGGCCAGAGGTGGAGACACATCATTGGTCATGTCACCTGTAAAAGTCTTTGAAAAAACTCCAAGCCAACTTCATAGGAGATGAGAGAGCAGTGGCTTTAATGAGCTAGGCTCATCCGGGAATACATCAACGCGCATGCCAAAACTCTAATTTCCATGGTTTTTATAATACTGTCTATCCAATCGTTACTTTACACATCTCCCAGTCCACCCCTGCCCCAACTTAGTCCCAACCCCTCTGATTTGAGGCTGGGGGAGGCCTGGGACCCTTCGTTCTTCATCTTCCTCTTCCTCAGCACACGTAGGACTTCTGGAGCTCTTCCAATGTTCTGATTTCTGTGTCACTCTGCCCCTGTTTATGTCTGTGGCAGACCTTCTTATATTCTTCAGCCTTTTACTTTGTATGCAGACTAAATAGCTTAAAGAATTTGAGCTATTGATATGTGTTAGGGGTTACATTAAACTTAAGCTGCTAGAAATATTAACACACTAAATTTGCCTTTGCTACAGCTACTGTATTCCTAAAATCTATAAAATGTAAAAATCAAAAAATCAAAAAAAACCCTCTGGCATCAGTCATAATGATTTCATGGTACAAGAAAGGAATAGGGGAAAGCAAATTCCAATGTTTTCCTGATTCTGGTGTCAGCTCTGAAGTGCCTTGGGCATTAGATAGCAATTATTCCTAGCAGTCCTTAGCCAGGGAAGGTGTTGAGAATTTCATGCCCTCGTTGGTAACCAGCTTCATCATGAACATACCCTTTTACTTATTGCTTACTGAAGGAGGTATATGTGAATCGTCCTGTCAAACCTCAAGATCTCTCCTTCAACTCTAAATTCAGGACCACAATACCTAAGGCCTTTTTTGGACTACCTGCTTAAGTGCTTTACAGCATTCCTCTTACCAAGGTACAAAAATTATGGGATTGCTATTTGTCACTTGGCAGCACTGCAGCAGGGGACAATAAGCCAGTCAGGCTTTGTTTACGCAATTCACCTTTGTGTCTCTCTGTTTAAGTTGTTGATCCACCTTAGGTCCCCCACGGAGTCTTTGAAATAAATCTTGCCCCTGGGGTTGGCTACTTTGTGCTTCTAGTTGCAACAAAATAGTTGGAATTGAACTAACTTCTTGAAATTTAACAGAGGAGGCTTGGGGGCATGCCTCCTCTGAGGATCTATATATACTCAGGATGACGCCACACACTTGAATCTTGGCAGCCTGGAGTTTTGCACCTTCCCTTGTGCCTGGAAAATATCTTTCACCTAACCTTCATCCAAGAAAGAAGGAGGAATGCAGTAAGTAGCAAATTTAAGACTGGTAGCTGTTTTCTTTCTCCCCTTTTTCCAATGAATCAGCTTTTATCTCTGCAGTATTTGCATGTACGTGTGTCTGCATAATTGAAGACAGTGCTTCCAAATTGCAGGCAAATACAGAGCTATACAGGGAAGAGCAACATGGCAGCATGGCTTATAAAATTATTTCAACCTATCCAAACCAAATTTGTGCATTAGCATCTGGCAGAGGTAACACAAAAACATAATATATCCTCTCAGCCTAGCCTGTCTGGATACTGACAAGGTGTAAACCCTGGGTAAAAACCAAACCAAAACAAAACAAAAAAAACCAACCAAACAAACAAAAAACCAAAGCAAAAACAAACAAACAAAAAACCAAACAAAAAACCCCACAAACAACCAAACAAAAACCCCACCAAAACCAAGCAAACAAAAAACACCCCACCAAACCACAAAAAACATGGCTTATTTTTCAGAAACAAAACCAGCTTCCAGATTAACATTTTTTCTCTTCTTCCTTCTTTTGCCACTATATGTGCCATTGCATTCTTTCCTGGCTCTTCTCCTCATCACCCACAAACCAAGAGATTAAATTCATTGGCTTTGGTCTCCCCATGAACCTGTATGAGTTATCAGGCAGCTCCAGCTATTCCTTCTGCATTATTTTCCACTGGAGTTTTGACTTGCTAGAGTAACAGTAAATCTTTAGTTCGTTTCTTTCCACATCCCCTCAATGCTTGCAGGGTCAGACAGAGGGAACCTCCAGCCCCACCAAACAGGAACTAGTCTCAAAATGACAAATGCTCAAGGTGTGAACATCCTCATGGACTCTCAGGTGTCATATTATAGTGGTGACTGGATCATCCAGGATACCAATAAGACAATACAGACTTCTGGCTTGCTAGTTCAGGAGAAGAGGAAAAAAAAAAAAAGAAAAAGAGATTGTTCTAACAAAAAGACTTCTTTATTGATCTGTGCACATTCTTGACAGTAATTGACTCTGAAATGCCTCAGAGTCCTATAATAAAGTCTGTTAGTTCTTTTGCAATAACAAGAAGGTGAATCCCTCCCTACATTTCAAGCACCAGCAATTCCGGAACAACAAGGACAATTTTATGTGTGTGTAAAAAACTTCCCAAAGTATTAACGTAAATGAAATTTCAAACAGTAAACTCCTTATATCCAAGGTGAAATGAAAATTGCTCAAAACTCTAACATCTTGCTCAGATCTGCCCCAGTTCTCACAACCCTGAGGCGTTCCCACCCAAAACACGGCAACTCCACTCAATTTGTGTGCTACACCATCCCAAAGCATTCATGAAAATAACATTTACTCACAGGTATACTTCTCTAAATCAAATATCTATGATACTGCCATTCAAAATCCCAGTCAAAAAGAAACTATCTGTGCCAGCTACATTCACCTAAAGAAATGCAGAGAGCAAGAAGAGAAAGTTCATCTTCTAGTTGTGGTGGCTGTTTACAGAACAGCAGTTACTATGGAGCCATGGGCATCGTATTGCATTGGCCGCACACCTTACTCCACAAATCCCAGGCAAAATCTGCGCTCAGAGTTATAGCACAGCTCTACATGCATGGGAGGAAAGTTGCCCTCAATTGCTCTGAGCAGTGGGTTTGACCTCCTTTAGAAATTGCAAGAGCTTTCCCTTCAACATGTACTTAAATGGAGAGCAAACCCCCCCAGTAGAGTACAGCTTTGATTCAAGGTAGCAGAACTGTGGCAAACAAGAAACTATCTTGGGAATGAAATATTTCAGTACCAAAACAAAAATAAAGATAGATCATATAAGATCTAGACTTATTCTGTCCTTTTTATTGCAATGTCTGGCTCCTAAATCACTTTGCTGCAGGAAAACTTTTCCAAACAAAAAGAGGCAAGAGAGAAAACTGTCTCTGTCTCTGGAGACATTCTTCTTCCCAGAATCTAACACACAGAGATAACAACTGATATGAAAAAACCCGAGGAGTACAAGGAAAAGATCAACCTCTTGTAGCAGCCAATAGCAGTTCCAGAAACATATCCTGTATTTGCAATGCTCTCTAAAAGGCCAGAAAACAAATTTCTGCCTGCAATCTCCTTTGACAACAGAGTTCAACAAGTCTTACCTAGTCCTATCCATATATTTTAATTGATTTTTTTCCTTTGTGCAGAGGATATACATCTTGCAAAACTTATTTCAGCAGGAAGAGATGGTTATACACCTTAGATTGGTGTGGCCTATGAATGTCTGTTTAGATGGCATAAGATAATATGAAGATAAAAGCAACCCAAAGCATCTTCTCTAAGTGTTTCAGTTGTCGGGTTCTTTGGGTTCTTTTTTAAAACTAATGCCTAGAAATACCTTCATGCATCTCAGATGTTATACTATTTAAATTATCTGTGTGCTCACTAATTTGAGTAGTAGAGAATCTCCCTTTAAAGCAGCATAACCACAGTTAGGCAAATGTAACCTTCAACATGCACTGTACTTTCACAAGATTATAGTATATTAGATTGGACCTAATACCTGGGCATGGAACTATAGCAGAGGTGCCATTACTTTCTGAAAAGTCATTTGCAAAATGAGATTAACATAATCCACACCTTTTCCCAGGTGCCAGCTGGGAGTTGCTGGCTCTACTATGAAAGTGGATACTCAGTCAGGGACTTGAGAATTACTTACTGAGTGAATGATATTTCAGTTGGATAAGAGGCCATACGGTAAGAAATGACAGTTTGTGGTTGGGTTTTAGCAGGTATGGGAAGGGATCATCAGCCTTGTGATATTACTCTGAACTTAAATCAACTTAAACTTCTGGTATAACTTCACCATAAGAAAAAATAATGGCAAAACTCCACTCCAAAGGAGATTAATTGGGTGTAAAATGAGTGGGTTTGGATGACTAAAAAAATAGTTTTTTGTTTTGATTCCTCTTTAATTAGATGAGAGATAAATATTGCATCACATGCTGTTAGGGCTTCATACGATGCAATCAGCAATATAAAGTTCAATGTTGTTTACATTTGTTTTCTCTCTCCCTCCTTTCCAAATGTGTTCTGGTCTTCCCACTCATTAAATAGTCACATACAGAATTGTTCTCACTTTATTAAAATGCAAAGGAATTTTCTGCCTCTATTCTTTACAACAGCTACTAAAATTAGAATATTTGTCTGACCAGTGTAATTTGGAATCCCCCATTACTGTTATTCATCACCACTGTATTGAGCTGCAAGTTGGAGTGTTGCTCCAGTAATGTGAGAGAAAACAGGTATCTGCCATCATTATTCTTGAGATGCAGGATGCATCCTCTGCTCCTGCTGCAGCAGCCTATATCAGACATGAAATACCTAAGATGCATGTAAAATTAATCATTTTGCCTGGGGATGCAGAGTCCAGAAATAGTCAAAGCTCCATATAGTGTCCCAAAAACAAATGATAAATTTCACTTGGGCAAAATTTCTTAAGTGGGAATAAAATTATTTCACATTTTATCTCCTATGGCATATTTTTTACAAGGTCATAAAACAAAGATGGTAAAACAGCTTCCCCTGGACTGATGCCAGCAGTCTGGCAGAGAATCTGTTCGTGTGTTTTGGATATGAATAGGAAATCTTTAATGCTATTAGAGAGAGAATTATTATACAGAAACTTTCCATGGAGGATGTTAATAGAAACAGCTTGGAAAACATTTCTTGGGTATGATAGTTGTAAGATTTCTTCATTACATAGTCACTGAAATAAGAAAAATAATATTGTTTAGACTTGATTTTATCAAGAAATAAGACTATTCAGAAGCTTGTTGTAGACAACAGTCTTGGACTGTGAAGTGATAGATCATTTCTGTCAAGTAAAATCTAAAAATAAAAACATAAGTCTACAGCTAAGACTGTTTGGAATAACCAAGTGTCAAAAATAATAGAAACTTCATTAAAAAAGCAGACAGATGAAGGCACACAGAAACCCTTGAAAATGGACTTTGTTCATATCAAAAGAGCTAACATGATCCAGAGTCTGTATTCCCTAATGAATGAAAACCTTGGACAAAGAGCTATCTGATCCACTGAAATATTTAAGGAAAAGAAGTCTGAGAATAAGGATACTAAGAATAACAAGAGAATGGAAAAAAGCACAGACATCTATATGTTGGATGTCAAGTCAAGTAAAGCTTGCTAAAATAAAGTCCAAAAAAACCCCACACTGAATTCAGCTTCCTGAAAGGGAACAGGGCGAAAAATTGTCCAGCCATATAAATAAAATTATTATAGAATAGGGACACAAGAATATTAAAGAGGTAAAGCAGGATACAATGTTGGTGTAGTCCAAAGCTAAATATACTCTGGTTAGCTTCCAAGACTGATGATGTAGAAAACTAATGCAAAATGAAACTAGATAATGAGAATGCATATTTAAAACTAGAAATTGTCACAACAGCAGAGGAGAAAAAGCTTACAGAACATAGGGCAGGTAGTGAGATAATTTTCTCAGAATTGGTACTGAAATTTGTAAATCCCACAGCAAGTATTTTAGCAAGTCCTTCTGCATAATTGAAGATAGTGAATGAGGTATCTATATTTAGGAGAGTGATGTGAGAAATTTCAGTCTAAACTCTAACACAGCAAGCTGGAGAACAGACTTGGAAGGAAGAGATAACTGAAAAGTTAGAGGTAGATGAGATTAAATGTAACACAGTTTGATAAGGAACCTTCTAGACAGATTGACCTGGAAGTCTTCTTTGATGATCTTTGGCCATCAAGTATATCTCATGTGGCCATGAAGTATATCCCATTTGTCTGGATTTAGTAAATATTTAATGTTCTCCTGTAAATATGTAAATATTAGCTAAGATGACAAATGTAGGAAGGAGCGATAAGGAACATATTCTAAACAGTATGTGATTAGTTTTAATTGTTTTTCTTCATTTATGTTATATTCTGTTAAAAGAGTGAGTCAGTGAGCCACAGCTCCTGGGAAGAGCAGAGGCTTGTCCCTTCTCTTGGAGGCAAATAGGTATGCCCGAGGTCAGCAGCTTTGGGAGACTGCTGGAGTGACAGGCCGAGGAAGGAAAGAAGCAATAGACAGGGCTGGGAGTTGGAGCCCAAGCAAAGAAGTTCAAATGTTTCTGTAAGGACAGGAGAGGACAAGCAGGTTTCAGAGCAGACAGAAAGAGTTTCCAGTCAACCAGAGATGACTGGGAAATTTGCTGCAACTTGGAAGTCATTAAGCTAACTAAGGGTAAACATAGAAGGAAAGGGCTTTCCACAAGGGCCAAGTGGGCACCAGGAAAAAAATCAGTCAGCACTTTTTTACTGCTCTCTCCTTCCCAGGTACATCGTACTGATGCCTAAAAGTGTGATTTAATGTAATTTTAGAAAGTTTTAGAATCATATAGACTCTGTTCGGTTACCCTGATTTTAAGTTTGAATATTAGAGTGTCTTTCCCACAAACTGTAGGCCTTGTCAAGGCCGAGCTATTTTCCAGCAGACACCTGCAAGATAACAGAAGACAAACAACAGGAGAAAGCCCAAGAAGGCCTGAGAAGGCCCATCTGTCCCCCCCATGACGAAGGGGCAGATTGGCAGGACTTTTGGGTGGGCATTAGAGAGAAATGAGAACTTATGATTGGATGTCCATGAGGGGTATAAAAACCCCAAGACTTCCTGACCTAGGGGTCAGACCCTCTGTAACACCTTCGGGGTTTGGTTGTCAGACCCCCTTGGGTTTGATTGTGGAAGCTTCTTCTAATAAAACCCTATATCTTTCTCCATTAACTTGTCTGCAGTGTGTCTCTGTTCACAGGGGTAGGCGATCAAAAGGCATCAGTACACAGAGAAGAAGATTAAAGAAGTAGAAAATATAAAGTAATGAAATAGTGTAAAATTAACTAGCAATATCAGTTCTGAACTCCAAGGATAAACAACCCAGCCTTGAAAAAAAAAAAAAAAAGATGAGGTCAAATAAGAAAAAAGAAGATAGAGCTGAGTTTCTATACTTTGTAAGAAGAATCTAAGCAAGCATGGCAAATCGAAGCCTGACAGGGCACCTTACTACTTTCTATAAACACATGAGTTAAGAAAATGATGAACATTAAAAAAAAAAATCAGCAAAAGGAAAATGTGAGATACCAGGTTTTGATCTCACTGACTTGTTTGATTGATGGGTCGAATCAACCACCCTGTCTGTGCAGGGGCCAGGCCTGCAGCATCAGCATCCACATGGCAAGGCCAGCAGGCCACGTGGCCTCCGGGATCAGAAGGCACGTGGCTCAGGAGACATGGGAGGAACCTGTCAATCACCTGGTAGCCCTGCCACACCATTGGAGCCACCTGGAGCCATTGCCTGTGGCTAGGAGGGCAGTGAGCAATCAGTGAACCAGATGTCCTGCCTGAGGAGAGTGACCATGGTAGTTAAACATTATGAACAGATGCACAGAGCCTCCATCCTGTTCAACCTCCTGTCTGTGGACCTGGCACTGGGTGACTCTTGGTGGCAACTATTTCTCTCTCTTCTCTCTTTCTTCTCTCCTTTCTTTTTATTTCCTTTACTCTCTTCTTCCTCTGGTGGGTACCTTAACACCAATGAATGGTATTTCACCAAGTTGTATGGGGTTGGTCTTGGCCCTAGTGTAATGCTTTTTCTTGGTTGTATGTTACCCCTGAAACACTTGTTGCCAAAAAACCTGTTTTCTCACTAAATTAAAGGAAATATCTTCAGGAAGGTTTGTAGCGTGTTCTCATTACGTGACACAAGGTATCAAAGAACTAAGGCTTTGCAAGAGTTTGCATGGGTAAAATCTCTTGGAGTCTTATAAATCCTATAAATACCCTTGTCTTTTCTGAATCAGTGGACAGATAGGATTTGGTTAGATTTTCATTTTTATGAATGTTTCTAAACCATCAGTTGCATTTAGTGGCTTTGGGACCAGGGTTTTACAGATAAGTGCAATCAGAAATGAGAGTTATGTCCAGAGTGTTCCCACAAACACATTTATGGAAATTAGAAGGTTTCCAACAGAGAAAAAAATGTATCTTCTCTTCTCTGGAGCTGTTTCAGCATCTTCCCCATCTTACTGTAGGAGATAACATGGAATTATGCAGCAGGTGCTAAATTATAGACATGAACATCTGAGAAAGCAAAAGTGTCTTGGGTTGGTGGTTATAATTTTTACAAAATATCAGCACTACCGAAGAAAAATGGTAAACGAAAACACTCCATAGTAACAATGGAAATGATGATTTGGAAAAGAAATCTAGTTAATTTTTCATACTTCTCTTTTCTCAGGTGTTTTCCCAAGTGTTTTTGCTTTAACGAGAGGCATTATCCACGACCAAGTCTATAGGTATCAGATCTAGTATCAAATGAAGCCATAAAATTCTGTAGTTTGCTACTTAATTCACTCTCATGTTCTTCATCAGCAGAACATTCCTATATTCATGTCCTCCACAGGCAAGGCACATTCCTCAGCTGAGTCTTGGCTGGCAGTTGGAATTATACTTTAAAAAAAAGCCTGCTATCAAAAATCATTCCTTGTTCTGTATGCATGAGAGGATGAGAAGGAGAATTTACCACATGAAACAGACGGTTGTCAAGCTGCTTAATCAATTACTACAAAGTCCTGAAATTTTATGAAGATTAAACTATAGGAGAAATGATCCAAAATGGCCAGGACTGCTATTTAATGCCTAAATAAGAGATAAGTTACTATCTTGAGCACGTCTGCATTTCATTGCACTTGTAAATTCCACATAAAGCATCATGGCCTAACAATATTGGATTAAAAAAATGGTGTGTTATCATCTTTGGACTGTCAAACCTAAATCTGCAGCATCAAACAGTACCACAAGTTTCACCTAAATTATGAGTTGTAAAACAAACCATGATTAATTCCATAATTTCCATTTTAATGGCACTACAAATGGCAATATTTACAGCCTTTTTGGCATTATACCTCATTCGGGCACCACAGAGACTGATAAATAGCATTTTATGTTCATTACCAAGGACATAGATTGTTTACAATTTACTTATCCTTGACAGTTTAGATTTACATGCACTGGATAGAGAATAAATTTATCTAAAACCTAGTATTTGTTTTCTTCAGTAGTTCTATCTTCAGAGTTGTACTTGGATCACAAAACTAAATAACAAAGGAAGAAAAAGTAGATGACATCTTTGGGGACCAATCCTGCTGTTTGCTGCAGCAGATACAGCATCAAATTCTTCATTAATAGATTCAAATACAAAATGGAAGAATACAACGATAATCTGTTGTTAATGTTGACTCCTGAATTTCTATTTTTACTATATTGTGGAGACAGAGGATCCAAAGGGTTATGGAGACACAGAATAAAAGGCCAACACTTCTGAATTTTTTAATTACATACTGACTTTGATCTAAGTTTTCAAGACAGTTCTTTTACAAAGTCAGTAAGTAAATTAAATATTACATAAGCCAGAGGCTGTGATGGTGAAAAAGGGAGAATTCAATGACAAGGACTCTTCCAAGGGTGTTCCTTGTCAAACAGAGAACTCAACCTACCACGATCATTTATGCAGTTCCAGGAGCTGCTTTAATATCTCTTCTGCTCTAGACATTAAAAGCTCATAAAAATCACAGAATATGCTGAGTTGAAAGGGACTCATCAGGATCATCGAGTTCAACTCCTGGGCCTGCACAGGACCATCCCCAAGAATCACCCCATGTGCCTAAAAGTTTTGTCCAAATACTTTTTGACATCAGACAGGCTTGGTGCTGTGACCACTTCTCTGGGGAGCCTGTTCCAGTGTTCTATCGTCCTGTGGATGAGAAACCTTTTTCCAATATCTAATCTCAACCTTCCCTGACTCAACTTCATGCTGTATCATCAAGTCCTGTTACTGGTGACAAGGATGAAGAGATCAGTACCTGCCCCTCCGCTTCCCCTCATGAGGATGTTGAAGACCTCAGGGAGATCGCCCCTCAGTCTCCTCTTCTCCAGGTATAACAAACAAAATTACCTCAGCCACTCCTCATACAGCTTCACCTCCAGTCCCTTCACCATCTTCATTGCCCTCCTTTGGACTCTCTCCAATAGCTTAATATCTTTCCTACATTGTGGTGCCCAAAACTGCACTCAATACTCAAGGTGAGGCCACTTCAGTGCAGAGCAGAGCGGGACAATCTCCTCCCTTGACTGTCTGGGGATGCTTTGCCTGATGCCCCCCAGGCCACGGTTGGCCCTCCTTGCTGACTCATATTCAACTTGCCATCAACCAGGGCCCCCAGGTCCCTTTCCATGGCACTGCTTTCCAGCATCTCACTCCCCAGTCTGTCCATACATCCAGGTTTACCCTGTCCAAGGTGCAGAATCCTGCACCTGCCCTTGGACAAGGTTAAAGTAAGCAGCTGAGTACCATGCTAAAGATCATTATTCATATAACAGAAAAAAGGCATAGTCTTTTCTTTCTTTTTTTCTGATCACCTTCATTACTATAAAGATGCAATGACTTCAGGGTCCATCAAATGGAAGTGAAAAACTTCTAGGCTAATGTTTTTGCTTTTTTTGTCCATTGAGCTTTTCTAAATTAGTCTCCCTTAAAGCTTTTCTTATACTGATCATCTCACTGAAAGACACTTCTCTGTGTGACATGAGCTTCATTGTTAATGCATTTTTGTTTTCTTTATTTTCTTCTTAGAGAAGAAGACCTCAGGTAATTAATGGTCTTAAAAGCAGTTACTTCCCGGTATTTCTCCATAGGAATTGTCAGTTTCATTTTATACTTTAAAATATCATTGACTTAGAATCACAATGGAGAAAAGACATTTGAATGTTTGGTTCTTCATGTAAAGTTACAATAAGATTTTAATAAGAATCTCTGAACCCATTAGGAAATAAATAAGGGCAGTTCTAGCTGCAGTATGAAAACCCCTTGCATACTTTTGACTGCTAAACAAAGAAATATCTTCAGGATTATTTAGCAGCCAGTAACACATAAGGTTTTCTGTATTGCTGCATGACTAAAGTTCCAGAACATGTCAAAGGGAGAAAATAACATGATAAATAAAAACGAAAATAAAAATGTCCCTGTTACCTAGAACCAGTTTACTATACGTAAGGCATTTAAAATGAGTGATGATAATAACTCCCGGCAGGATTTATGTTGAAGCACTGCACAGACACCCACTGGTCTTCATAACACCTAATAGGCAAGAGGACAAATACATCTACGGTCCTTTGACAGAGAACTGAAGAAAAATCAAGTCCCAGCTTTCTGAAGACTGTGTGATGAGCAACTGGTAGAGTGGGTATAATCTGTGTACCCTGCTGTGCCCCATAGCAAGCCCATAAAAAATTGACAATTAGCAATGACACTGTAATAGCACTGATGGTAACAGCTTCTACCTGTTCTGGAACTGGACTTTCTCATATTATTTATCTTCCATAGCAACACTTGTGGGACCTTTCAAAGTGGACCTTGCCAAGCAAAGTGTTTGGGAACACCTGTAAGCTGATCTGTAAACCTTTAGAGGAAACACTGCCTGAAGCCTGCCTTCAGTTAATCCATCAAACCTGTTATTTCCTAAGCAAAATAAGCATGTGCTTCACCAGTAGGGTTGGTCAATCCTGAGGAAGTGTGCCATCCAATTTTTACCTGTCTGCTCAAATCTTGGTGTGTTAAAGCTGACACAACTGCATCAGTGGGCTACCAAAAGAGCACAGCCTGCCCACATTTAGGGAGTGGAACTCAGCTGCATGTTTTTAGCTCTTTGGCTCCAGGAATATTGCTTTGACTGTCCTGACTACTACCAAGTTGAGACTTGTACAGCTTTCTGTGGAAGAGGACAATGTTGTACTGTGTGCCTTGTTATTACTACCACTGCATGGCTTCAGACACTTTCCCACAGTGAGTTGTATCAATGGTAAATTTATTAAAAAAATAAACTGCAACAAACCCAAGAAGAAAACCCAAAGAAAACCTGAACAAGATTATTTTATCCTCTATAAAAGTAGTCAGAGTGAAAAAAAAATCCCACTTTTTCAAACAAGGGAAAATTACCAGCTCTCTCAAGCTCATGAATGTAGGAACCCCCATCAGGGATTAGACTGGATGATTTCCAGAGGTCACTTCCAGCCCTATTTTTTGATTCTTTGAAAGAATCAAAAAACATGATGTTTTCACAGCCCAGTTCAATTTCTTGTGAAGAACACTTTGCCTTCTTGGCCTGACTGCCCTGCTGATAGTAAAGGCAAGAGGGAAACAAGTGAGAATGAAACAATAAAAAAATTGATAGCCAATTAATTTATTAATGCTATAAATATCCTTGTCTTTTCTGAATCAGTGGACAGAAAGGATTTGGTTAGCTTTTCATTTTTGTGAATGTTTCTAAAGTATCAGTTGCTACTAGTGTATTCAATATTATGGATGAGGTGTTGCTCTGTGTATTGTCAAAAATGCATATAAAGTTTGAAGTATCAGTAAGGAGCATTTGATTTTATTGCTTTGGCTTTGCTCAGTGTTATCTCAGTACTCTGAACTGCTGGGCCTTGGCAGGTTTGCCACAATTGTTTATCACTTAAGTATACAACAGTACTTTAAAATTCTCTGTTTTCAGGATGTTCACATTTATTGCATTCGTAAAATACTGTAATTCAATTGAAAATGGGACTTTATTGTTCAGAACAGACAGAATTTGCCTTCCCATGAAACACAATAATTTGTACAAATCTGTGAGTATCTGACTTCTTTGGTTTTTTTTTTTTTCAGTTTGGATAAGTTCTCACAGATCTTGTGAGTCTCTGGGGTTTTACACTGCATGCCCCAAGGCAAATAGGAAAAAAAAATAGGGAAATCTCATTGTGTCTGCGACTTAAGAACAATGACGTTTCTTGTATAGGACTTTTTTATCTTCAGTGACACCATACAGACACTTCAGACTTTGGATGAGCCTTCCTCTGTCCAGCACCAGAAAAGTCCCTTTGCAGAAAGTTTGAGTAATGTTAGAGGGACATTACATGGGTACTAGAACAATGAATTTCAATGTTCTCTACTGTCTCCCTTCCACACATTGGCAGATTAACAATACAACAAACACATTAGAATGTCAAATGTGTGGAGTTTTAGATCTTAATTTCTCCTATTCTCCACATAATTTTATGATAAGTGAAGCCAAAGTGATAATAATGGAGATGGAAGAGACAAACTGCCATGGCATGGCTAACAGTAGCACAGCTTCTCCCCTACTGCTTCATCCATATGGTTCAGAAGTGAAATGCAGTAACCACTTTTCTAACATAGTTGAGTCTATTCTGTCTTGTGTTTAGATGTCTCAAAAGCCCTGCTGATCTGGTCCTGGTGAGAAAGGTTAGTCTTATGGGAATCCATTCACTTGGAAGGAAGTTTTAAGGCCACCAAAAGATTTTAAATAACAGGATCTACAGGATGCTGAGGTGAGCAGTTCACAGGTTTTTTTTATCCAAGACACATCCATCTCAGGAGTTCTGCATAGGACAGTAATTGGTCCTCCAATATTTTCATTGCTGTCCTACAGAAAGTAATTGCTCACACAGCGTACTGATGCTGCACAACACTCAGAAAGTGATCTTTAATGATGAAGAAAGGAAGACCCTTATGGAATGATGTGAATCATTTAGCAATATATATTTCTGAAAATAAACATTTTTAACACCAAAAATTGGAGATCCTGTATGCAACTCTTTCATGTTTGCTTTCAATTTTCATGTGACTAACTTTTGCATTAAAAAATTGCTTCTTTCAAAAGAAATTCTTCATGAACTTGGTCCAGTCTCTCCAAATATTCGTAGCCTAAGCAAAAATATTTGAGGTAACGGTGTTATTACCATTCCTTTTTATCCACTAGCTTAGACACTTGTTCACTGTTTGAAAGACCAGGGATCAAGCCTTTCTGCCTGAAGGGATCTGAACTCACATCTGCTACACACCAATAAAGTACTATCAGTCTTTAGAGCTGCTGTGCTCAGCATGGAGTATTTAAAATTCATTGAACCATCATGTGAAGAAGTGAATTATTTCACCACCTAGCTTGATCGGCTGGGCACTCTCATATGATGTTGGACATTTTAATTCCAGACCCTGCTCTAGTGATTTTTTAATATTGACATGAAACAACATATGACCAACAAGACAGAGGAAGGACACCTCAGGGTAGGATGTTGCTATTTATACAGCATACTATGTATTTAGTATATCCTGAGATATACTGGTTCCAATCTGCCTAAGTATAACACTGAAATGAGCATGAGTCTTTGGTCTTCCTGAGGATTTTGCTAACCTTTAGAAATTGGATAAAAGAAATCAATAACCAAATTATCATTAATTCTAGCTCTTTGGTTTATTACTTGTTCTAAAGTGTCTGAAAATCAAATATTCTGTTCATGTTCAGTGTAATGCTTCAGTAAACACATGACTATTTTTCACTTGTTTTGTGATTTGGCAAAACACACCAAAATAGAAAATTTGTTTGAACTAAATGATTTTTCATTTATTATTTTATTCAGCTGGTGGAGAGAAAATAACTGCTCAGTGATTTTTAACTGGACCCATTTTGGGGGCAAGATCCTTAGCATTGTATTCTATTGTCACCTAAAAACTTTATCAAGCCTTTAATGTGCACTTACTGAAGTCTGAATAATTACATTGGTGGTGAATGAAAACTTAATACGTGATTTTAATTACTGAGTCAGCAATCAATCTGTGTTCCCTGCAGCTATTACTGTGCAAAGTTCTATTTAGTGCCCATTTCCTTCATTTTCTTTTTTGAGTAAAGGAAAATTGACTGGCTAGAGTTTTTCCTCTCCGGGTAAAAATGCATATATTTCATTTCAGCATTTACTTCAGTTTGCCTTACATAAGCAGGAAGAGTATCTAAAAGCAGTGCATTACCAAATATCAGGTTTGGGGAATGACAATACCAATAGCTCTGTATTTGCTTGTTCAAAGCTTTGTTTTGAGCAGATAGGTTTGCTGGCTGGGTGGCTTGTTACACAGTTGATTTTTGGAACTAAATAGTCTAATACCAAAAGGAAGTTGCCTATTGTGGCCTATCTAGGCAGCGGGAGATAGAGAGAGAAATTTTCATCCAGATTTAGATTCTTAAAATTTTATCCCCTTTACTAGTTAGTCACCTGCAGCTGAGGATGTCAACAGGAAAACGACAGGAAGACTGGACGTCATCAAAAAGCTCTCTGGCAAAGTGACATGTGCTGTCTGATTATAAAGCAAATGTAAAGTGAAAAAAGTCTTTGATTTTTTTCTGTTCTACTTCAAGATGTAAATTAGGCTTAAATTAGAGTCTATGACAACCCAACTCATTCCTTCAATCACACTCTTCTTGCCATTGATTCTGTCATCCCCCTATTCTGCAACCACTTTCACAAGTACCTAACTGAATTCAGTGTGACCATTCTTGCCTGAATTCCCAGCTTTTGTAATCCTCAGCTAAACTAGTACGGGAAGATCATACAACTAATTCCTTTTGTGGTACTATCTCACTGTCTTGAAATAATATATCCAAATCTTCTGTCTAAGCTGATTTCCGGTAGTTATTTGACATGCTCATTTTTCCTAAGGTCATGTAGTATTTCCACCTCCCAACCAATTCATTTAATCTGAGCAGGTTTCACTGTTGCCAGTGTAGCTAATAAGGGATAGTAACAGTTAAAAAACCAGTCTTTTCACTTGGACACTTTCTCCAGGCTATGATTGTAAAGAGGATCTAGGTGATTTGCTTAAACCTTTAAATAACTAACACTAGTTTAGCTGAATTCCATATGGCATTTAAATGAATTAAGCTTATCTCTAATCAGCATTGTGGTTTGGAAATTTTTGCTCTTTTTCAGGCTTCATGATCTGGCCATTTTTATATTCCTATGTATTTATGGAAATATTTCACTAGTATCCAGCATGGCTGCATTTAAAGTAATGATATGCTGCACAAAACATTTGATTATATGGAGAAGAACAATTTAAACAATTCCAAATACCATAATTTATTCTTTCTATCCCATGGATTATTTGTGCAGTAATGAATGAATTAATGATAGAATGAACTCAAGGATGTTTAATTTTCCATACTGGAAAATATTTATTGCAAATTTTACATGCCTTTCACCTTTATTCTTTATCAAATAGATAAGATCTGTTGAAAGACAAAAATAGATCAAAGGTCACTTTGGCTTAGGAGTTTCAGTGACATATAATCATCTTAACTTCATTTCAGTATAGAGAATACTTTGACAAGCAGGGCAATGCTGAGTCCCATCAAAAGTTTTGTGGAGCTTGGAAGTGTTACAGAAGTCAGTCCTGGCATTAACCACAATCAAAAAGATTCATTCTTTGTCAGTACTATTTTCCCTTTTCAAGGAATGACTACCTAAAAACACTTTCCACAGCAAAAGTTGTAGTTACTGAGATTCATTTCTTGTGAGCAGTAGAAGAGAAAAAAAATTATGAAAAATTGAGATAAATGTGCAGAAAACTGTTCTGCAGATGCTGATCTTTCTCTAATAATAGGCAACTTCTCTGAGCATATTATGTATACTGTACTGGCAAATAGTCTTTCATTTGTACTTTTACTGGCTGTAACTTCACAGTTTTTCCAGTTTCATCTCACTGACTTTTCATTCTCAGCTCTTGCAGCTGAACTTATTTGAGAATAAGAGAGGAGGAAAGAGAAAAGACAGCGTAGAAAGAAATCAGCCTGTGAGAAACTGCAAGGACATAATCTGAAAATATGATCCAAACTGTCACCATGATTAATATTTCTGGCCTTCCTCTCATCTTCTACTCATCAAGGCTCCTTTTGCCTGTGGTCTTAGAACCAGCAATATCACTTACCCTTGATTTTACTTCACCTTCAGGTCTTTTACCCTTTTGCTCCATCCATTCAAAATTTTGCCTTGTTCTTTTTCTCTCTTATACTCTCACTCCGCTCATTTTCCCTTCCATCACCCACAGGCTATCTTGATGAGTTTGCTCTTCAACACCATCCATCTGAGAAAGAAAGGTGGTTTGAGTTATCCACTCGCTATCACCAAAGACTCTCCGCTTGGCCTGGTGATCGTTTCCCTGCTTATGCACAAAGCCCACACCACCCTCACCATTTCTGCAGAAAGCTGCCCCTGCAGGTCTCACACTAGCCTGAGTAAATGTACTCTCAGAAACCAAAATACACTCAAGAGTAAACACAAAGCTGAACAGAGGTTTAGAGGGTTTAAATCTAATTTCCTTGATTTTGATCTAGTTAATTCTACTTTGGTAAATTAGGAAGATGATAGAGAAAAAGAAGATTCTGATCAAATGTATGTAATTTGCTGATATGGTCTACAGATAAAACCCAAATCATTTTTTGGAAAAACAATAGCAATATTCAAACCTGCTCTAAGCACAATACAAGAATATAGAATAGTTTGATTGAAGGAATATTAACTCATGCAAATTTTTTATTTTGGTTCATTATAGCATTTATAATGGAATGATGCATCAGAGACTGGATATCAAGGAATCTTAACTGGTTATTGCATTCCAAACAGCAGAGTGAAGAAATGTCATCTGAGGGATTTACTTTTTAAAATTATTGCTTTTCATTTTCTTAAGTTATTTCAACATTTAAAGCACGAAGCTCAGCAATATGCCAGTCTGTCCTCCATCAACCATTGTACCCTAATATAATTTCTGATCAAGCATGCTACAACACAACAGAAAATGTGGATGATCAAAAATTTCATCTACTTGCATGCATAATTAGCAGGTTAGGAGTTAATCTTTGAAAATGCTTCAACCTATAACTAGATATAAACCTTTATCAGAATTCAATACTGCTACCAACCACTACAGGAGACTGGGAAAAAAAATGAGACAACATACCTAAATGACAGAAACAATGATAAAAATAAACTTCTCTTGGTGCTATGCACTTCATACAATCAATTTTTGCTTTGTCTCCAAGGGATTTTCTTCTTGACAAACCTGAAGTCTAGCAAGCACCAGGTTATGTTCTACAGCTGAATCAGCTGTGGCACCAATTCATCACAACTGCTCACATCTGGAAGACTGTTATACAGTTCATATTTGCTGGCTAAAGTAGCTAGAACCCATTTTTTTACTTGAAGGGATTATCTGCAGATGTTCCCTCTGATACAAAAACTGTAGGTTTTTCCCAGGAGCTATCTCATTACTTAAATGCAGCTGTATCAAAAGCAGTGCATTGAAATCTGAGTGCTCAACAATAGGTTGTCAGGTTATTCTGGCTGGAAAAAAAATGCTACCAGCTGTGCTAAACAAGACAGCCACTGAATACGAGCTAGTAGAACAAAACAGGAATTGCTTTTTTTGTTGTTGTTGTTTTCAGGAGGGGTTTTGTTCTGCTACAAGTCCAGCCAAAATGAATTTCTTAGATCTGTATTAAAGAGCCTTCCCTGACACTAGAACTACAAAAAACATTCCATAATGTGCTATTTTTCTTGTGTTTCAGGAAGATACTTTATTTCACAAAATCATGGCACAGTTCATACAACATATCTTTCCCTCTCCTGTGCCTCTGACTGAGTTGGTACACTGAACTTAGCACCAGCTGGCATCCTCTGACAGGAAAAAAGCCAGCAGAAGGTGCCCTGTTTCCTGCATTGTCATTTCTGTCTTTGATCTTTAAGTCAGGAAGAGAAAATTAGGGATAGGATTCCATTTGAATAGCTCATGTTTTGACTTTCAAAATGGCTTCTTGTTAGTCTGGATGAGGGGAAGAAGAGGAATTGTTTTTCAACTTTTCTCATATATCTGTCCAAATTCTTGCCTAGTTAATGGTGAAAAAAATAGCTGCAGAAGGTCCAATCGGCCTTGTAAACATGATGCTAAGGGATATGGTTTAGTGGTGGAATTAATACTGTTAGGTTTATGGTTGGACTTGATTATCTCAAACATTATTTCCAACCTAAATGATTCTGTGATTCTATGAAAAGGATATCTCTTTCCAGTGAGTTACAGAACTGAAGAGAACAAGTCTTTTTGCTTAGATTTGCAAAACATTTTTCTCACTGAGAGTACAAGTAATTCAAATGAAAGTGTTGGATACCTTCATCCCGCATTCTATTCCAGGGGCTCTCTTACAAAGGTAACTGGAAAAGAGCAAAGAGGATGATGGCAGTGCTTGAAAGATGCATTGCTTGAAATCTCCCCAGGGAAAGAGCTTCTTTATTTGGTCTGAGGAAAACCATTTCCATGTGTCTCCACTTCCATCTTCATCTTTGGGGTATAGGACACTCAGGGTGAGAGCAAACATTCCTTGAATCCCTTAACAGGCACCACTAGGTAGGGAGGATCACACACCATGATAGCAAAGTGTCAGAGAGAGAAAGGAGCCAAAACAATTTCCCAGGAGAAGTGTAAATTGTTACAGGAACCTTCATAATTTTTTTTGAGGGGGAAAATAAATATTTTTTTTAAAAGTAGGAGTAATTTTGGGCAAAGCGAGGAAAATCTTCCCTTCAGCTTTCCCACCTTTTTCCAACTGGATGTTAAACAAGTATTGATTTACCTCTCAGCTGACCTCCCTCTTGCCCTGACGTTGCTGTGCTTTTCAGTGTACATAAAAAGGTGAGAAAAATATGTAAAGTGTAGGAGAAAGAAACTTCAGCTTGTAAAATCTGCCTGGCAGAAACAGCCCTGAGACAAACTTCAGGGAAGTAGAAGAGCACCTGTGGTACATCAGGGCTAGGACAGAGGAAAGAAGTTGTTTGTTAATTTTTTCCTCCAGACTACTCTGACACTTGTGGCCAAAACAGATCTGAAAGGCGGCCTCTTCTCTTTTAGCAGGTTACCCATTTTCTCACGTTGACTATGCAGCTGTGTGCATTTTTTGTTATAATTGGATTCCCATGTTTTGATTCCTTTGCATTTTCCATTCTAGGCTTCTTGACTAGTTATTTGAAACCAATGTGTTTATGGTTGTCATAACTCCTGGCAGCAGAATTTGCTCTGACACCTGAAATCTTTTAGAAATTACAGAGCAGGAAATGATAGCACTTCATACTTTCTGACTAAAATACAATTAATGAAAAATTAAAGTGCAAATATGTTCAAATATTTAGTGCCCAAAATACAGAAGCGAAAACTCTTTACATTAATATGATATTCAGCTTTATGTCTTCTTTGACTATCTGAAATTATCACCCATTCATCATTCCTATTCCAATAGTTAATAATCCTGGTGTCCACCACAGCTGTTTACCACTACAATGTTAAGGGAGGCCTGCAGGCCAATGAAAACTGTAAAAAACTCTCTGGTGGGAAGAAAAAAAATTAGTCTAAATGGCCTTCAAGAGAAATAAATATTTACTATAGAATAAGCTTTTGAGCTGCTTTTATTCAGCATGACAAGACAGTAGAGAACTGTAAGTTTCAACTGCCCTTGACTTACAGCCCTTGGCTCTGCTGTCATGCAAGAAGATGAGGTAGTCATGCCAGTAGCATTAAAAATGTTGATTCAATCACTTGTGCCTAAATGATTTCTGATGAATAATCTATAGGCCTAAAATGCTCCATACTTCACGTTTCTCCCCCTGCCCTCTGCTTTCTCCTCAGGGGATAGTTATTTGTGTGGGGCAATTATACAGACATGCTGGCAGTAGAAAAGACAAAAAATTGAGAGGTATGAAAATCAATCACAGTGGTGTTATGGAGAGATGTCCATTAGTTTCCATCCCCTCATGATATGTAAAGTGAAACCAATGAATTAACATTGCACAGAATATGTTAATATTCCAGCCTGAAGACAGTAAAGGCACATGTGAATGCACGCTGGTTTCAAGTTAAATGAAACAGAAAATCAAGGGATAAGGATGTCTCAAGAACTTCCAAGTTTGAGTGCTCATCCAAACCTTCCCAAACCCTACAGCCCTACATGTAGCTCTTGGATGTTGTGAGGAAAAAGTATCCCTTAGATGACATGTTTTGTTGTTTGGTTTGGTTTTTTTTTCTGAGAAGACTTTGAGATCTTCTTTTCCTTCTATCTACAGATAGTGACAATACTGGTTATTCCTAAACTGGTAAACAAAATCCAGCAGAGTGCCATCACCCTTTCTTGCTTCTTTAATATGATTATGAAGGGTCCTCATAAAGGTTTCTTCTGCCACTTAAATTTTAACTTTTCTACTATATCCCAGATCCAGTGATTATGTTGTTGTCATAAAAAAGAACTGTTCTCTACTACTGTGCTTTTTTCTCTTATTTGCCCATCAGCAAATGTCTTATATATCCACAGATTTTTTAACCATACTATTTTATTAATATCATGAAGTAGGTATTCTTAATAGATTTGTGTGACTTTTCTTAACTGAATATTATTGAGCAAAATTATTTGAGGTATCACTCAGCTTGTACCCGTTGAGTTCTAAAAGATGAGCTTTTGAGTGCCTTTAGGTAGAGCTGAATTTCAGCTTATTCATTGAAAAGAAGTGCTGCAACCAGAAGATGAGTGAATCAGTAGTTGAGCAAAATCAGTTTTCCAGTAGCTGAATAAAATACTAATGTTCCTTCAGTAATGTTAAATCCAGCTTTTTCTCTGTTGCCTATGGAAGAAGGGCTTGGAAAAAAATTATTGAGGGGAAGAGCTAACTGAATAGATTATTTCATCCAACATGAAATAGTGTATTACTGCATTTTTTTTACTATTTTGCCAAGAGAAAAGAAAAAAAATTCTTTTTTCCATTCAATTAGAATTGAAGTTTCTCTTGTCAATTTCAATGTAAAAAAATCACAGAGAAAATATCATTGAATGGGATTATATCTTTAATACAATAGGATTAAAAAAAAAAAAGAATACAGAGGAATCAGACACTAATTCAGGCATAAGTCCAGAGAAGTTCAGTGCAAGGACAGCCAGGGGAACATGGTCTAGGAGGATCTGAAGAAGCCATATGCGGAATAAGAGTGAAGGAAGGCACTGTTGGATTGAGTAAACTCCTGAGCATTGTGTAAGTAGTTTGAGAAAGACCAGAAATGGCTTGGGATCTGAAGAAGGACCAGATACCAAAAGCAGTACAGATGCAAGGAAGAACCAAGACTAAGACATCTGTGTTTTCCATGGGCTGATAACTTTGTTACAGACACTAATTTGTGTTTTGTTAGAATAACTTGGCCACCCATTTTAATATTTTTAATGTACATGAAGACATACTATAACATAATCTTACAGCACTTTAACTATGACAAACGGCTACTTTCTTCATGTTTTGCATTGCTATTTGCTAATGTAACACAAAAGGCAAGTTCTTTAATTTTTTAAAATACGTACCACGTAAATAACTCATTTTATCGTTCATCACAAACTGAACCTCTTCTGAAGTAACACTGTTGAATTTGGGACCCTAAAACCCATACCTGTCTATTGACTGTCATAGCAGTCCCATGTGAAATTTTCAGACAAAATAAGTTCCTCTGCTGAGGTACTGGTATGAGACAGATGAACACACAGATGATCAGAGCTGGAAAATAATTCTCAGTTAATCTTTACCCTCAGAATGCAATTCCTCTTCCGAAGTCTCTTCCAATTTCTTTTAATTTTTCGGCTTTACCTGACACTTGAGCAGTATGATTATGTATCTCAGTGTATATATTTAAAGTATTTAAGGCTCACTGAAGTCATGGGACTCTCTCTTACAGCTAAAGTGGGTATCGGATCCAGATTCACATGGATCAGCATAACATCACCAAGGGATTCTTTACTTATATTCAGACTCCTACCTCATGATCTGCCAACAGCAGTGAAGAATAGCACTTATGGGGTAAAGCTTTCCCTGAAAATGAGATTAATACTTCTATTTATTGTTAATGGAGAGGGCACATCTAATCCATCATAAATACAGATCAAAAGTCCTTACAACACTTATTTAACAGTCTTACCCCTCCAGTGGAAAAGTTTGTTGTGTGTACCGATACCAAAGTGGTGTTGGAAAATCACTGAAGTTTTTAATGGTACTGGAAAGGCTCTGCGACTGACTGGTGGGCTTCCCACAGTATCTGTGCATAAAAGAGCTGACAGCTGTAGGAACGGCATCTGATAAGCCATAAATGTTTCTGTTCTTTCTTGTTTTCAAATTGTTCTTTATTCTCAAGACAGCTGTATGCTTTTACTTCTGGGAGTGCATGCTGCTCTGTCAACTCTAAAATTGGTCCAAACCACTGCCCTTTTAAGAACAGGCAGCCTAAAACAAACAAAAAAAAAAAAAAAAAAGGGGAGGTAAAGCACTTGGCCAGAAATCACCAGAAGGCTGGCCACAGGATTCAGGTTGTCTCAATCCTACACCACTGCCTGATACATTGTATTGCTTTGACTTTCACCATTAATGCTCCCAAATCTTCAACCTTTTAAAAAATGCTGCTAATCTAACAAATTACCAAGGTGCAGGCTGCGCAGTCCTTAGTGGCTTTACACACACTTCCCTCTAGTGTTAAAAGGGAGCAACTCAACACGGTCCCTGGAGCTATTAGCTTGGCTTTGGTTGTCACACTGAGTGTGAACATCACATTTCTCTCTGCAGTGAAATGACATAAAAATAAATAGTGCCTTAAGTATCACAAGAAAAAAAATATCCTATCATTTTCTGTCTTTCCAGAGATATTGCAAGTCATGAGAAGAATGACAAAGTCAAGGTAAAAAAGACTGAGCTATAACATATTCATTAAAATCTGTCAGGCATTTGTGTACTACAGCTGTGTGTTAATACTGGACCTGACTTTCAATCATTACCTAAGACAGCACTGCTGATATTAGGAGTATTATAAAGTGGCATATGTTCTTGCCTGGATGTGTGAAAGGACATATTGACAAGTATAATAACCTTGGCAAAACAGATTTAAGGGCACATTTTGCAAGTCTCTTATCCTAGCCATGATCAAGGAGGTCACTGAGTTTATTAAGCTGTATGTTAGCTTAAAATTTGAAATACTGTAGGATAGTCATGCTAACCTATAAACATGAAATAAAAAATATTGCTAACCAGACTGCACTTTTAAAGAAATCTGAATATTGTGAATAGAACAGTTAAGCTAACAGAGCTTCTATCTAAAAGCAACCAAATATTCCAGTGGGTTAGCAAAATTCATTCAATAACCCCCAAAATTTCTCCATATATATACATATATATATATAAAAGAGATCTTTCTTTCTGAGTGCATTTTGGCTGGTTGCTTCCTGAAGCCATTTCTACTTGGGAAGCATATTTCCATTAACTGAAATGAGAAAGGTGTCACCTTAGCTATTCTAAACACTATTCTTATGCAGCTTTTCTTATCTTTTTATTTATTAATAATAATTTAAAAAAATCTAGCTAAACCCTCTAAAAATTGTCTACAGGTGCATTTTTAACCAATATGAAGACCACTGAAATTTGCCACAGTAGGCTCAATATGAATTTTCCAGTGTTCTCCTTCTTTCTATTTAATCTTTGGATTCCCTATTGTCTTGCATCCCTGCAGACAAACGTGCTGATGCAAATGAATGCAAACTGTTGTTATTCTGATTAGGTAGTTCTTGCTTCACCTACCTCATAGAGTGTAAACATCAAATAAAGACCAAAAGCACAAGAGATTTAACTTCCCTGCTCACAGGGCTGTGCTGTGATATATTCAGGAACCTGAACACAACAAGTGACTAAGACAATCACGTTAAAAGTCTTCTGGGATTCATTTAATGAATAAGAATATAGCCCTGTGATTCTCCCTGCACCATGTGCTAGTTGCAGCTTTAAGAATTTGGGAAGTCACATACATACCATTTGTTTGTTCATAGTTCAAACTTGGCAATGGAACACACAGGATTAGGTGTTAAGTTTAGATGATTGACCTCTCGAAAAGCTAAAACAGACAACAAATAAATCTGTATCTTCTGAAGAAAGACTGGGTAACCTTTCTTGGACTGCTAATTGTTGGAAAAAAAATAATGCAGAGACACTGAATCTACTAGGATCAGATTAGCAAATAATTTTGGTCATAAAAATGAGGGAAGAGTTGAAATACTTGTTTTTAAGAATTCCTCAGTTAAACCTGTTGACATCAATGCCACCCTGACGCCCAATCTCATCTGATCTCAGAAGCTCAGCAGGGTCAGCCCTGATCAGTACTTGGATGGGAGACCTCCTGGGAATACCGGGAGCTGTAGGTTCTAGTCCTGAGGATTTCACTGTCACTGTCCAACCTTGTTCGGCCACAGCAGAAGAACCTTAAGAGTTAAAGGGTGGGGCCAGTTCTGCGCACACTGAGCCTCACCTAAAAAATCCACTGCGCAGGCTCGAAGGGCACACCCACGTGAGTAGAGCCCTTCCCAAATCGTTCACAAAGCTTAGCCACAATGGTGATGTGTCATGGCTGGATTCCTCTAAAAATAAAGAAAAAAGAAAAAAAAAGGCTAAAAACTGAAACCTTCTTATCTCCTTGTCATTTTTCTGGAGTTTTCTTTTGATCTCAAAGCCTAAACACAATTCAGAGCTACAACTACACATTCCTCCTGTTTCTCACTTTCTTCCTTTCATGTGGCCTTCTACACTTCCTCTGGTACCTCCAAATAGTAGTCTGCAGTTTTTGTTTCTGTGCTAAAATACAAAATTCTCTTGAATTCTGCAATTGCAGAATGCAGCTTAGAGAAAGAAGGTGGAACTAGAAAGACTCGTAAGAGATATCTATGTTTTTATATGCATTTTTATACATGAAAGTGGAAAAGAACTAGTTGACTAAGGGATTCATTCTTATCAGCTGGAGGAACTTTAAGATGTTCCCTTCTCAGCCACTTTTATGAATGGCATCTAACAATGCTGCTGTAATTTCGTAGTTTTCTCTTTTTATGCAAATTGTGTGGCATTTTACTTCTTGGCCAATTATCTTCAGAGGGGTATCACTTAGAATAAAACACTCAGCAACATTACCCAAAGCCAAACTTAGTGACCTGCTGCATATGCACATTAACAGTCTTTGAAGAAAAGTCCCACTGGTAATTCTCCTGAAGAGTTGAAATCTCTAATTTTAAGAAATTTAGTAATTAATCAAAACCAATTTGTGTGGGGTTCATCCATACTAACTAAAGTCCTCTACAAGTTATGTATCAGATCCTTGCCAATAATTTCTGGCTCTGTGTAGTCAATAGAGGGAAAGAGCTTTCAGAAGATGATTCCTGTGCCTTTTCTTCCTCATGAGGGTTAAATAAAGTGACTTTCTGGAGATTATATATTCCTACCCACTGAAGGTAAAAATACTCAAGGTAACAAACTAAGTTACACAAATCTAACTGCTTAGATGGGTAACGAATCCTTGCATTAGCACAGTAATTGCAGTGGCTGTCCTAGCCAGAGGAGAGACTACTTGAAAAGGTAGTCTCTCTTCCTTAGGATGCATTAATGAGTTTGTGCTATAGTGGTCAGTCTAGCTGGGAAGTTAAGTCACAACAGACTTCATAAATTACAAACAAACAAACAAACAAACAAACAAATATTTCAACTACTAGGTGTTTTTTTATGTTTAAGGTTAACTTATGAACAAAACTTACTGGCTTTTGCAGAAGGCTTTTGGAAAAAGGGGTTAAACTACTGTTTTTTAACAATCTAAAATTAGTATAGAATAGACACAAAGATAGCAAAGATCTTTCCACAATACTCTGCTTGTGATGTGAGTTGGAAAGCTCACATAATACACTTTTCTTTTCTGTTCAAACTGAGGAGCAGAGAGCACTGCCCTATTAATACAATTACTATTCAGATTCATTGCAGATCATCTGTTCCAGTTAACCATCAAAGTTTTGGCCTTCACTGTAACCGCCTGAGTTTTATGAGATGTACTATGAATTTATAATTTGTGAACTGCTGCACATAACTGAGATCATCAAACCTCCAAAATACATTTAATGCATCTGAGAAAAACTGATTTTTTAACTTTTTTTTTTCATTTTAATTGCATTTAGGAGGGGTTCAGAGAAACTAGATGTCAGTCTGTTTTTATCTAATTTGTTCAGATCATTTCTGCAGCTGCATTTTGGTTGACACATTAGTATAACAAAAATTAAGGGATACATCTGGGTAACAGTGTATATTACAAGGTCAATGTACAAAGACATCCTCTCAGTGACAGTTTTATGTCTTAAAGCAGTAGAGCATCCCACACTACTTGTCTTTTGAATTCTAATATTGAATTTTCAAGTAAAGATATGAAATTAATATATGAGCCTTTAGCATTTGGAAGTAGTAAGCTCTCTTCATTTAAATCTGTCCACGGAAATTTCAATTCTAGTTAATATCTTCCCTAAAAGTTCAGAGTTAGTGAAACTACTGAAATGTCTTATTTCTTCTTTCCTATTAAGTGAAGTTCTTGCACATTTGCATTGTACTAAATGGTGTTATGTCAACAATACCAAAGAGTTGAACATGGTAAGTTTAAGTATCTGTGCAAAAACTGTCAAAAGTAAAATTGTTGGGTGATTAATGAGTAACTTAATATTCACTAATGTAGATTCATATGGATGTTGGAAAAGGAAATCTAATGTCTCCGGTTGTCTAATTGGTTCCTAAAGCCTGCAATAACTACTACAAATACTTAAAAGCTGGGGCCAATGGCAGGCCAAA
>VWZD01013037.1:309924-363568 GCA_013396695.1 Sakesphorus luctuosus
AAACTTAGGGCAGCACCAGATATTATGGGAAAACTGCAGTCTCAGCTACTTCTTAGGGAAAACATGTTTCTTGACATATCTAGGGAGTGTTATTTTGCTTGGCCATTTCTCCTACCTTTTGGATCTGTTCAGACAAGTGAATACTATGAACGAAATACCATTCTTCTTCCTTCAAAACTCTCACTAATAAGACATTGTCTTCCAGTAGGAGAAAACTAAAAACCCAAAAAGAGCTATTGTCATTTCCATGGTTATTTGTTACTTTGCATCTGGGTCATGCAACTAGCATGATCTGTTTTCATTCATTATCTCTAGTACAGTAAGTTCTCAAGGCTTGGAATGGAGCATGATTCCAGGGTGCAAGGCATAGCACGGAAACAGAAGTCAATTGTTTCACTGTAGAGTTTACAGTATAAAGAATGTAATTGTAAAAAAGTCCTCTACAAAGTATGACACAGTCAGGCTTGGCAAAATGAAATAACAAAGACTCTTAGCAGCTGAGGCAGCATAAAATCATGGCAACATCAGCTTTTGAGTTCTGTGTTCTACTGAACAGCACTAGTTTTGATTTTGTTTTCCTAACTTAGAAAAAAAAGTCAAAAGTCAGAACTCCCCCATCAAGAATCTTAAAACTTCAATGCCTAGAAACTTTACTAAAAAAACCCAAATAAACAAAAAACCTAAAACAAAACCCCAAAACACATTTGTAAACCATATTAAAACCCATAATATATTCTTAAAAAATATGGAAAGGTACATCAGCTAAGGTTTCAGTAGAAGAACTCTGACCAGTGTGGACTCACCATTCCTGGCACAAGGAAGCAACAGATCTCTCAGAGTCCAGCTATGAGCAGTCAGATTAAAAAAAAAATCAGAAAATATTTTTAGCAAAGCTGATTGTTTAAATTTACACTGAAAATCATTTGTACAGTCAAGACACAAGAAACTCCTTTGTGAATTACACGCTGGTTAATATACCATGCCTCACATAATGACCCACCCAGACTGAGAAAGTACAACAAAATGAATGCACAGAAGAGGAGACCAGGAAGGCAGGAAGGCAGTGAGTTTTTCTTTCCAGAAGAGAAGAAATAAGCAAATATTATGTTATGAAATCCTAATGGCTCACCTTGCCTGCCTGAGAAATTCAGAAACAGGCTCTGGAGACAAGAAGCCAGAAAAAACCTTCATAAAAAATGCATTGAATTGTGGTATCACAAGAAGTGAAAGTGGGAAAAGATGAAATAGTAGAGGCTAATAGAAAAAAAAAAAGCTTTTCTTGCATGCTGTTCATTGATGAGAACATACTCTGGGAAACTGAAAATCCATGAATTCTTAATGCATATTTCCTGCAGAATTGGGGATGTCACGCTGAATCAGACAGAAACAATTGATCAATAGTATAAATGCAGTAATTAGGTTCTTTTCAAATTTGAGTTTCTTTTGAAAATAGAAGGTAGTCAATACAAGCAGAGTCTGAACAGTCTAGAATTTGGGCAGTGGCATCTCAGGCTGAAAGATTTCTTGCCTGAATATTTTCCTGAGAATGCTCTTTGGTGAAGAATTACAAGAAACAACACTGGAAGGGACCTTGGGTGGTCACTTATTTTTCCTTCTATCATGCTCAATAGCAGGTTTCACAGTATCTCATTCCTCAGAGAGATTGGTTTAAGTTGTGCTTTAAACCCCTCAACAAACAGTGATTTCACAGCTTCCTTACACAGTCTATTGAGTTCTTAACTCTCCTGCCTGTTAGAAGATTTTAATGAGTATCTGTCTTAAATTTTCTTCCTTCCAGTTCAAGTTTCTCAGACTGTATCATATCCCCAGTATGTATAAGAAGAGTTTATTTGCTTCCCTTTTGCAAAAACCTTTTAAAAAATCAGATTATAGTTATGTCTCCTGAATTAGTCCCTTATCCATATTAAACAAACCTACCTCCTTCATTCTTTGCCCTCAAGTTTTCTTTTCTTGATTTTTCTGATTGGCTCTAAAATGGAGAGTTCTATGACTCTTTTCCTGTCTTGATTTTATGCCATTAATTATTCCTAGGCATATCTAATATTTTCCAATTTTCCTGTTGAACAGTCTCCTACTTTTTAAAGACATTTTTGGATTTGTTGAGATAATTTGAAATCCTAGACCTCTCCTCCAAAGTGCTGTAAGGACTTAAAGAATAAAATTGATTGTCTCAAAACACTGCGAAAGCCACAGAAGAAGCCATAAGATAACCCACCACAGTAGAAACTTAAGATAAGCAAGGCACTAATTCCAGACCTAATGGAGTTGAGGTTTGGTTCACATACCCCCAAAAATTACCAAAACTGGCAGACTGTGGTAAAGTAAGCAACTGCTCATACACATGCCATCCCAAATTATGGAAACAGTATCGTGGATGTTCTGTGGATACCCAAAACTTGGACTGTATAAAGGTGATACCACAGTAGAATGACTCCAGGATCCCCATCACTGGGAAGAGCAGCGTTAAGAAGGACCAATGGCATGCCGTGGGATCCATGAAGTGGTGACTATCCTCTGCTGAATCTCCCTCTTTCTCTCTCTCTGTCACATTTACTGTTAAATAAAATCCATGCTATTGACTTTGCATATGGTCTCCTTTGCACCTTAATCCAGGCAGAGACACCTCTTAATAATCGCATCATGACAAATGCCTGTGACCCTTTTCAGTCTCAGTTTATCTGCAGATTTATTAGCAAGCTCTGAATTCCTACATCCAGGACTTTCATGAAAATATTGAACTAATTCTCAACACAGCTCCATGGAACTCTACTCACTGTGAAACTTTACAGTCTAACAGTTAATTATGGATAGCTGCTCTCTGATTACATAAATAAATTTATTTTAGACAAATTATCAAAGTCTGACCAGTGCTGGAAGAATTATTGAGCAGATTCTGAGAGGAAGACACTACCTCAAAATTTTAAAGGTATGGAAAGAAAGTTTTAACAAGGAGCACGAGTTGTTATTTATAATGTTTTTTAATCCTCATTTTACTTCTCTAAGGTATCTTATTTGCATTACAGTTAATTAATAGCATTTTGAAGTACAATATCTGAAATACCATTAAGCCACCTTATTTTTTGTGCATTTGCACGTGGTATATATGATAACCAGGCTTTTTTTGATTATTGACCTTTTCTTTGGTGAGAGCAAATCTGAGGACAATGGCCAGTGGCTCTCCTGTTACATGCCTCTCTATCAGACCTGTTCCCTGTGCCACAGACTGCACCTCTCGCAGGTCGTTTAGAAGATTGCAGTAAGCTTCTGCAGTAGGAACTTCAGTTTTTGGAGGGTGTGATTTCAGCCACAATCCTTACCTGGCACTCTAACTCGTAAGGAAATCTCTCTGTCTTATTACAGTTTGATTTACTGGAAGACACAAAAGGAACAGACACAAAAAATAAAAGGACACAAAATTGGTGGATATAAAAAGCCAGTCGGAAAGTGCCTCAATGTCAGTGGAGAGCATTCAGACCAAAAGGCAGCATTTTCCTTAAGTCCCAAAACTGAGTGCTGCTAAGTACCCCTTGTCCTTACCAGTGTAACAGCCCATTCAGAGTGTCAGAACTTATCAAGATGCTCAGAAAAGATCCAACTCAGACAACTTACTTACTTATTTATATTGAGCATGAGTTATTCTTCTGTAAGGTTTTTGTTCCCCCTAGGAGAAACCATGCCTAAACAAAATTGATCAGGATTCAGGCTAGTCTATTACAAGTCCTGCATAACTACTCCTTCTCTTCCCTCCTATGGCTTCCTTTGCTACAGCATCTGACAACCAAATATAATTTTTTAACCATCTGACACTAGTTCTCCAAGACAAGTGAGTACTGTTGTTCTCACTAACAGATGGGATCTGAGACAACTATGTTAAAATGGGCTTAGGTGTTGCAATGCTGAAATCTGCAAGGGTCTTACAAGGTACCTGAATCTTGGACAGGAATTTACTGCCCAGAAGAGCAGTGTGTGAGGAAGCCAAGGACCTCCAAATAAGGGTTGACAACATCCAATACAATGAATAGTGTATCTTAGGAGCTGCCTAAGATACCCATTAGGAAATTCTAAGGAGAAAGGTTCAGATAAACTCCAACTTCACCTTTCCTTATCCAGGCTCAGGGGAAGGGCACAAAGTCCCTCCAAACTAAAGTATCTATGTGAGAAAAACATTTTGCATCTGGAACTCTCAAGAGACAATCTCCTCCTACAGATAAGAATAAGGAGACCAAGGGACCCCAGTGGTTTGGGATGAACGCCTCCAAGAGCAGGACTGTANCCACCACAGTAGAAACTTAAGATAAGCAAGGCACTAATTCCAGACCTAATGGAGTTGAGGTTTGGTTCACATACCCCCAAAAATTACCAAAACTGGCAGACTGTGGTAAAGTAAGCAACTGCTCATACACATGCCATCCCAAATTATGGAAACAGTATCGTGGATGTTCTGTGGATACCCAAAACTTGGACTGTATAAAGGTGATACCACAGTAGAATGACTCCAGGATCCCCATCACTGGGAAGAGCAGCGTTAAGAAGGACCAATGGCATGCCGTGGGATCCATGAAGTGGTGACTATCCTCTGCTGAATCTCCCTCTTTCTCTCTCTCTGTCACATTTACTGTTAAATAAAATCCATGCTATTGACTTTGCATATGGTCTCCTTTGCACCTTAATCCAGGCAGAGACACCTCTTAATAATCGCATCATGACAAATGCCTGTGACCCTTTTCAGTCTCAGTTTATCTGCAGATTTATTAGCAAGCTCTGAATTCCTACATCCAGGACTTTCATGAAAATATTGAACTAATTCTCAACACAGCTCCATGGAACTCTACTCACTGTGAAACTTTACAGTCTAACAGTTAATTATGGATAGCTGCTCTCTGATTACATAAATAAATTTATTTTAGACAAATTATCAAAGTCTGACCAGTGCTGGAAGAATTATTGAGCAGATTCTGAGAGGAAGACACTACCTCAAAATTTTAAAGGTATGGAAAGAAAGTTTTAACAAGGAGCACGAGTTGTTATTTATAATGTTTTTTAATCCTCATTTTACTTCTCTAAGGTATCTTATTTGCATTACAGTTAATTAATAGCATTTTGAAGTACAATATCAGAAATACCATTAAGCCACCTTATTTTTTGTGCATTTGCACGTGGTATATATGATAACCAGGCTTTTTTTGATTATTGACCTTTTCTTTGGTGAGAGCAAATCTGAGGACAATGGCCAGTGGCTCTCCTGTTACATGCCTCTCTATCAGACCTGTTCCCTGTGCCACAGACTGCACCTCTCGCAGGTCGTTTAGAAGATTGCAGTAAGCTTCTGCAGTAGGAACTTCAGTTTTTGGAGGGTGTGATTTCAGCCACAATCCTTACCTGGCACTCTAACTCGTAAGGAAATCTCTCTGTCTTATTACAGTTTGATTTACTGGAAGACACAAAAGGAACAGACACAAAAAATAAAAGGACACAAAATTGGTGGATATAAAAAGCCAGTCGGAAAGTGCCTCAATGTCAGTGGAGAGCATTCAGACCAAAAGGCAGCATTTTCCTTAAGTCCCAAAACTGAGTGCTGCTAAGTACCCCTTGTCCTTACCAGTGTAACAGCCCATTCAGAGTGTCAGAACTTATCAAGATGCTCAGAAAAGATCCAACTCAGACAACTTACTTACTTATTTATATTGAGCATGAGTTATTCTTCTGTAAGGTTTTTGTTCCCCCTAGGAGAAACCATGCCTAAACAAAATTGATCAGGATTCAGGCTAGTCTATTACAAGTCCTGCATAACTACTCCTTCTCTTCCCTCCTATGGCTTCCTTTGCTACAGCATCTGACAACCAAATATAATTTTTTAACCATCTGACACTAGTTCTCCAAGACAAGTGAGTACTGTTGTTCTCACTAACAGATGGGATCTGAGACAACTATGTTAAAATGGGCTTAGGTGTTGCAATGCTGAAATCTGCAAGGGTCTTACAAGGTACCTGAATCTTGGACAGGAATTTACTGCCCAGAAGAGCAGTGTGTGAGGAAGCCAAGGACCTCCAAATAAGGGTTGACAACATCCAATACAATGAATAGTGTATCTTAGGAGCTGCCTAAGATACCCATTAGGAAATTCTAAGGAGAAAGGTTCAGATAAACTCCAACTTCACCTTTCCTTATCCAGGCTCAGGGGAAGGGCACAAAGTCCCTCCAAACTAAAGTATCTATGTGAGAAAAACATTTTGCATCTGGAACTCTCAAGAGACAATCTCCTCCTACAGATAAGAATAAGGAGACCAAGGGACCCCAGTGGTTTGGGATGAACGCCTCCAAGAGCAGGACTGTAGTGGCTTGGGAAACTCAGCAACCTAAATCTGCACGTCTGAGGGCTTACTAAAAGTTTTGTGGCTCACACTCTCAAACGAATACTGAGTATTAAAGAACCTTGTGTAAGTGTCAGTGGCACTGATGTGACTTGGTTTTTCTGGGTGTCTGTAACTGGCTCAATGGCCCACAGAACAATCTAGAATGGATTGAAATCAGTGTTGTAAGACCTGTACAATCCCACCATCCTGACTGATATCAGTTAACACCAGATAGTCTTTTCTGGGCAGGTTGTAAGACCAGTGACACACACAGCACCTCCTAAGTCAACAGTGTAACAGGCAGGGTCCCAGAGTGTGTGGCACCAAGCTAGACTCCAGAGACGGAGACAACTGGAGGAATTTCACAGGCTTTATTTCATGCAGTTGCTCCCCATTAACTGGGTTGATTTGCTTCCAGAAGCTTTCCAGTTAAAGACTTATTGACTAAATAACAAAATATACATACATGAAACATAAAGGTGACTAATATGAATACCATTCATGCAGCACCAATTAATGTGAACACAGCATCTGCTCTGCATGGCTTAACATTGGCTGCACATAGGCACACCTTTGGAAGCTCATGCAGGAGATTTATCTCCAGGTAATTCCCCTCCTTAATTACCAATATAAAGTACAATAAGGCCGATATAAAAGTACATCTCATGTCCAAAAAATATTCCTGGTAGCTAGGTGAAGGTTGAAACTCCTATTGGCTAATTGCCTCAATTTAATACTGTTAGGAAATGCATTTATAGTTTTAAAACCATTTTTATGATGTCGAAGCAATTGCATCAATTTGGCAACCATCTACTTAAACAGCTTTAACAGAATGCCTACAATTGAAAACAATTCCTGTCGATGCTATATAAATTGACTCATTTTAACTGCTTTTTTTGTGTGTAAGGGGGAAATTTGAACAATTACTTTGCAGTGAAAACAGCTTTTGTCACTGCTAAATTGAGCCACTTGAACTGTTATTTACATGCGCTATAAAATTTTATTTGCTGTCAAAGGCCTTTTCTTGCAACTGAATTTTCATTGTGATTCTTAGATTTTGTTTAGACTGAAATGGTTAATTTATCCCCTTTCATTATGCACTCATAGTTGGCAACAAAGTGATCAAAAGTAGACTTTTTTAATAAAATTAATCTCCACCCAGCATTAGTCAGGTAAAAATCATTACCCTTATTCACTTCCTGTAGTAAAAGGACTTTTCTTGAAATATGGGAGAGTCACTGATTAAGTTTTCATCATTTTCCATCTCAAAGCCCAGCTTCCCTTTGTATTTTGTAGCTGTTTCCATTACACAGCCTTTATATGGTAGGGTAACTACAGATGCAGCAAATAGCCCCAGAGAAGATGCAAAATGTCCATTGCTCATTAGCAACTAGCTAGTCTATGAGAAAACACATCTCCAGCAGTACCGGCATCAATTGTGTTCCTCATGTTTCACATTTTCACAGGTGAATTCTGGAGGTTGTCAAAAGTGCCATCTTGCCAGCTTTGGAAAGTAGAGTCTTATTTAACCAGATGTGACACAAGCTGTTTTTTCTGCTCTGCCCTTTCAGCCTGCTTGTGGGTTGGTGGAGAGCTTACCCAAAATGAACGATTTATCCTCTGACCACTTGGGAGATTCTCTGACAGAATGACTCAGCTTGTGTCAGTCACAGTGGGGCTGTACACATGGGCTTGCCCAAGTTAGAAATGGTATCTGTCTGATGAGTAGTTATTTTGTTTGACCTGAGGGCTGGAGGTGAATTGATAATTCACAAAGTGAAAGGTCTTAATGAAGAGAGGGACTGCAATGGCTGTTTGACATTTTAAAATGCCAACTACCCTCCATCACAGTAAAGCAAAATGGTCATACTTGGTTCAGTGAAGGAGCTGGGATTTCCTGGGCATTTCAGCATCCTCACACCCAGTATAATGGGAACTTCTTTGCATTTTCCGGAAGGTGATGGGAGGAAAGCTTGATTGTGCCTTGGGCTAGTGGGTGAATTTAGTGAGCTCTCTAGTTCCCCTTCAATCTGATTTTCTCTGATGATTCTTCAGATTATTCTACCTCCATCTGTCTCCATCCTCTATATCATATCCTGTCTCTTGCAACTTTTCCTCAGTCCTAGGAGTGCTTTATCCCCTTTGCCCTGGGTGTGCTGTAAGCCCAGCCAGCACACATGTACTCTGCCTCCTCTACTTCTGGTTGGCAGTTCCTCAGGTTTTTTTCTTACAGAACTGCAGGCTGTTTCATTGGGTTTCTGTTCACATGCACATTCTTCTCATCCATATTATAGGTGCAGCTTGTGGAGGGTATTGTCAAGGTCCTTTGTCCTCACCTTCTTCAGGCTGCTGTCTCAGGGTTTCACTGCAAATTAACTACAGATCTCTGTTTGTTTTCTTCAATGCTGTGCTATGAATGATTCTCTTGTGCTAATAGCAGAACTGTCACAGGCAGAAGAATCTGTTGTGTTTACTCAACAGCAGCAGTAGCAAATTGCTATTATTCTGGGCAGTTTTACATTCCTTTAATGCCATTATCTCTTTTACTTCCAGAATCTCAAATGTTTTTCATTTTGGTTTCCAGAATTTCTTTGACCCTCTTTTGACTTTTGTGTGTGTGTGCTTTCACAAGTGTGGCATCAGAAAAGCCACATGCCACCTCTTCCTTTCCCCTCCTGTGCCTGCCTATGCATGCTCATTAGTTGGTGGTCAAAGACAGGTGGTTATATATGCCACAAAATAATTACTTGCTCTGTACATTTGGACATCTTCAAATGAGTCAGACCAATATAAGGTGGCTTGGGTTTTTGTTAAATCTCTGTTTATTACCAGATCAGCTCTCAGTCTTTAGCTGTATTACTCATTTAAAAAGTGTTTTCTTTATAGCCACCTACTGAAGCCACAGAACACCAAAGTGAAGCTAGTTAGCATGGTAAACCAGTGCATTAATTCTGAGTCCTTAAAATATTTTGCAGTTCTAGACTTCTTAATTTGCTGAAAGTGTGATGCACACTTTGGAATCATTCCTGTACATCAAAAATCTGCTGCCCATCTGCAGATATTGTGCAGATATCCGTTTCCACCCTCCCAGCCTCCTGCGCCATTAATATCTCAGATTGACATGAGAAAGATTAACAGATCCAGGCACCACAGGCCATTCAAAGTGCAGTATACATAAAGATCCTCTAAAAATAGGATGCGCTCCTGTAATCAAAGACTGAACCATGATATCCCTGAACAATCTGGAACGTATGGGTATCCTTGTCATTAGCCACTTTGGAGTGCATCATTCCATAGCTTAACACTATCAAAGTATTTATTTTTCTTGTATGATTAGATCTAATGTGGATGAGACTCTTGAGGGGGTTTTATTGGGAGATACTGTGGTTATTTAAATAACTTTAAATCCTTCATGAAGTGGTGGTTTATTTTTTTGCAGCAGGTGCACCATTTTCAATCTTGGCAATTAAGCATGGAGCCCTTGTCAGAGTCATGAGGCTGCATTTCAAAAACTGCAGATAGCTGAGAAACAGGAAATAAAAGACTGATTATTAAATGGTTTCTCTGTAAGCATTTTCATTTGTAGCATCTATATTTGAAAGCCACTTTAGTCAAACAGGTAATCTAAGAATATCCTGGAAAATTCATACTGGGACTGAAAAGCCCAAAGTACAGGGCAAAGAAGTTACAGGAATAGAAGTCCTCTCTATGTCCTTGTCATAGTCTTCTTGAATGGTAAATATTTTTACATCTGCATGAATGGATTTTAATTAAATGTATTCATAAATAGAATACTGAGATGGCACATCTTGTTGCAAATACAATCTGTCAGCAAACAGCATCTGGAAGCAATGGTGCTCTGTCAGCTAAAGCAGATAAAGGAAGCCTGAGTCCACTCCTCTGTGAGATGTGTTACCCCTCTTCTCTGAAGATGATCCTTGTGGTCCCTTATTTCTCAGAGTTACCATTCAGGATCAGACCTCTGATCTTAGAGCCACACTAAATGTTTCCAGTAACAAATTTCTGATCCCCTATGTTAAAAACTACTCCAAGAGACTGTCCATCAGCATCAGTGAGCTGAGGTAGGAAGTCTATCCTCCATTCATCGTCTGCTAGAAATATCTTCATGGCAAATAAAAGAAGACGTAGATATATGCCAACAAAAACACCAATATGAGTATCTGTTGTGGACCTACTTGAAGTTTATCATGAGCACCTGCTAAAGTATAGGATAATTTTGAATTATAAATTTGAAGAAATGAAGGGGTGGCACATAAGAAGGATGGGCTATGTTCCAGTACCACTGACTGTCATACTGTGCACACAGATCCACCTGCCATGTATGATGGGGTTGGTTTAAGCTGTGCCAAAAGCAACCTGTTTTCAGTATTATTTTTTTTACATTCTTTGATGCAACGATATTTTTGACTGCTTTAAATCATCCCCAAAATGTAAAGCCAACCACTGCAGGTCATTAATTCTGAGGCACAAATACTTCAATGGGATTTTTTTGTAAGTTTACATATCTGAGGAAAAGTCAGTTTACATATCAGCAGGCTGTAAGTGCTCCCCTTGGTGCCTGGTGTGGTCTGCAGTACACATTGTCACAACAGGGTTTGCAGACAGGTCTCTGAGCCCTACTGTCCTATGATAATAGCACTCACCACATCTGCATGGCTCTGGAAGAAGGGAGGAAAAGCATAAACCTGGACCGAGCTGGAATGTAGCAAGTTTTTGTCTCAGATACTAAGAAGCTACTAGTGACAAAAGGATTTCAAAGTGTACTTTGGTAATAAAAACAACTGCAGCTTTTGGTAGGTATGTTTAATTAGCAGGAGGTGACACAAGCAGTAGGTATACGTTTTCCAGGAGACATCTATTTGCTAGGCACACCAACTGTTTCATGTTATACCAAATCTGAGAGGAAGTTGTTGAGATCCAGCATTGCATTCCTGCACTCATTATGACAAAGCAAGGCCCTTCTTGGTCTCTGCTTTTTAGCAGTTCCTTTCTTCCTAAGACAGTTGAGTTTACTTATCATCAGTGTTTTCACCTCTGAAAAATAGTCACTATATCCCAAACCCTTTCAGACTCTACTCAACTGCCCATCTTCTTGGAATGCCCTTTCTAACAAAACAAAGCAACAACAAAATTAATTTTTGTAAACTCAAATGCACCATACATCCAGATCTTGGTAAGATTGTCATGTTTTTGAAGACATATACACACTAATAAAAGCCAAAATCAAATACCTAGAGAAGGGATAGCACATCTCATCATCAGTGTCAGAAGAGAGATAAAACCTAATCCCAGAGACTGTCACATATTTTAATGAAGAGCATTTCTTAACAATTATAATGCTTGCCCTTTAGTCCTTTATTAGTCTTTTATTAGCCATCTAGAGTGTTAATTACCTTTAACATTACCTCATTCTTAAATAATTCCAGCTGATTTGTATCTGTCTCAGAACATATTCTTAAACAAAAAGAAGCAGAAAAAAGCAAAACCGGGAATACTGAGCATTATTACGTGAGAGGGGTTTTGTGTGGTTATGTTTTGTCCTTCCTTGAAGTGTGGCACAGTGCAACCTAGTGCTAGAGTAAAATGGAAGAGTATGTGCTGTAACTTTGATATACATTACTGCTTAGGTCCTGCATTGCAGAGCTACCGACCCCATGAAACTGCTGAATTCAGCTACAAATTCAGTATTTACAAAAACTGAGCTGCAGAATGTACGTTCTTATTCCTAGATATCTAGGCATGTCCTTGAGGAACTGGTATCCTTTTATATCCTTTGTTCATCTGGTGAGCTGCCAATTAGGCTTCTGGTTCCTATTAACAATTGCTAAATGGCATATGTGATGTTGCTCATGGCAAAGATTGCAGCAAGTAAAGCCTGAACAGAGTGGTTCCTTTCCACAGATTTTACATTCCACTAGTAGCCATGGATTTGCAATCATATATTGCTGTTGTATTTCATTAAAGGCACAGAAAAGACATAGTTGGACAAAACTGATTTTTGGCATTAACATTTACAGAGAGACACAGCCCAGAAGTGTGAAGGGATTCAGTCTCTCAAATGTAGGCATCAGCATAATCAGAAGCACATCAATTGCTTAATGTATACAAAACTACATAACTTCCATGCAGAGTGTTGTCATTTCCATTTCACAGATGGAGAAAACAGGCAGAGCGAACCTTAGTTGGATTCCACCTCACCCTGAGCTTATGTCCAAACTAAGATCATCTTAAAATCAAGCAACTGTCCTTTTAAATGTAATGCAAGCTGTGCAGGAAACGTGCCCAACTGCTTTAAATGCACAACAGACAGGACAAGACAGCTCTGAATACCTCCAGAGAGCAATTTAGAGAGCCTAAATTAGGGAGTTTGCATCTCTCAACTTCTCAGTGTACACAGAGACTCAAAGGGCCACTTGTCCCTGCACGGCTGAGCAGGCAGCCAGCTAGAGATGATCAATAGCCAACACTTAGCACAGGCTCTTACCATATGAAACACAGCAGTGCCGCTGCCTCTCTTCCTGCATGGCAGCCTACTTTCCAGGGAACCCTGCCAAGCAACAGCAAGCCCTGAATCTGGGCTGTCTGCAGCCTGGAAGGGTTTCTGCCCAAGCTCCCTGGTCCAGGGAGGGTACCCACGTGTCAGAAGATGAGGTATTCATGGTGGGAACAATCCTCCATTTTCCTGCTCAGTCCAGACCACTATAAAGCTGGGGAACATTAAATATGCTCTGAGAGAATGGTAGCTTGGAAAAATCTGATTTTTACCTAGAGCATTATGCTTTTATTAGAAGATGGTAAAATCATGCAGTGTCCTTGGATTATTTCTGTTTTTGTCACATAGTTGTCAGAGGCATAAACACTCCTATAGAATCATAAAATCTAGGTTGCAAGGGACTGTGGCTCTGACTGACTGGCAAGTGAATGCATGAAGAACCCTTCCACATCCACTTGCTTCTGCCTGATCATTCTGTAACATGATCTTCCTCAACATACAGCATGACTTCACTGGGTGTATATTTGCAGTATCTGGGAGTGTGTGTCTGAGTTCTTTGTTCGTCTCTGCTGTGGTACAGCAAGACCAGTAAGGACATACAAATCTGATGGCACTACAGAAACCTTTGCAAGCAACTTTGCAAGCAACAGTAGGTGAGGTAAAGGCCCTGTCTCATGAAGGACCTTAAATTTTACTGCATCAGCAACTATTATAAAACTAGTGGGTGGAGACATTGCTTTTTCTATTCCCAACAGCGTGATTCTACTGCTGGAGGGATTAACCCAATAAAGGAAACCAACATTTCACTCCTTTTTTTCCAGACTACTGTAGCAGTGTTGTCTTCCCTTTACCACAGAGCAGAGAGCAATTTAGCTCTTTCAGAGTCTATATTGACTTTGTTTTCTTTTTTACATGCTGCATTGCCACAGAAAAACTCAAGTTTCAGCAGAGAATGCTCTCTGTTTCACATGCAGCTGTAACACCTCTCTGGAAATATTTCCTGCATGCAACAGAGCATTTGATGTGGCTTTTTGGAATCTCCACTGGAGAGGGAATTGAAAAGAAAGCCACTTTGATTAAGCAAACAACTACTTTCTTATGATCACTGCCATTAAACAGATAAAAAAAAAAATCCAGCTGTGATTATCACAGAGGAGCACAGATGGATAACCAGCCATTGCTTAAAAAGTAAAGGTGCAAGGTAAAAATTACTGGGCCAATCTTGAACATCAGTTGAAAAGGAATGTGATTGCTTTTTAGAGCAAATTCAGTATATTTCAATTTTTATGTTTATACATATGTATATATTTAGAAGTCTAAAGAATGGCAAAAACTTAGCAGAGAGCCTGACTGACTGATCTACTGATATAAAAATATATTGATAACCTAATAACTACTTAATTGTTGTAATAAGACTAGAAGACTTTATTTATCCTTTTAGTTCTTGAATTATATTAGTTTATATAATTAATGGCAAACCTGTGAACTTTGGAGCATACGTTTTTTGAATTAGACTTGTCCCATCTTGCAACATTAACTTATTGTTACTGACTTCTCAAAGAAGGCAGAAAAGTTAATTCCTCACTCATGTAACTTTAAAATATCGTATCAGATCTGTCAGTACTTCTCTGCCAGTGAAATTGTCCATCTCAGGCAAAATTACCAGCGGTATTTAATGTATTGTCTGAATTGGAGCTCAAGTAATTGGAAACATAGCAAGACTCAAGTCCTATCTGCTAACATTAATCATTCTATAAAAGATTTTGCCATAATATTAGATTATACAAATTAATTGTAAAGACCAGCTTAGGTTTCACTTCAACACCGACTGGTGTACAGATTAATGAAAAAGGGGGCATGGTGATACTTCAGTAGAATTTAAAGTTGTAGCAATATTTCTAGGAACGATAGACTAACTGAATTTATCTTACAGTCTGATCACTGGATGTGCCCACCAGGAGAATATTTTTTTTCCTAGTTAATTAGCTGTAGAAAACAGGAAACATATTGTCTATATATATGAAAGACTACCAAAGATGTTTCCCAGATGGAAGCTTCTCAAATTCTCGGATGTCTCTTAGTTATTGGCAGCCTGTCCATTTTCCATTTTAGAACAATTTCATGTCTTCTCACCCACAGCAAAGAATTGATCTCATTTTGACACAGATTATTAAAGATGTCGTGGATGAAATCCTGACTTTATTGAAGTCAGCAGACATTTTGCCAGTGATTTAAGCAGAGTCAGGATATTACCTGGCTGTCTATAAGGCCTGGAGCTTTACAATAAAACTAAAGTTGTTCATTTCTGCACCGGAGATAAATCTGCTACCCTACCCAACAGTCTGGGTCTCTGAACCATACAGTAGCTTTTGAGATAAAGCCCCCCATGACAAGAGAGAAATGGTCAGGTTTTTGAGGGCCCTCACACAATACACCATTAGTTTGTGGAAATTAATCTTATGAGGCTTTTCTGAACTTAAGGAAATTACTGGATAATTAAAGAGTTAGTTAAAACATCATAATTTTAGTTTAATAAGAAAGGTTTAGAAGATTCCAAGCTTTCAGGCTCTGGATTACAAAGAATATTGGAAAGTGTTATTTGATTATAGTATAATGCCATGATTATTCTTAATAATATATTTTTTACTTCTATCCTGAAAAAAACATAAGGAGATGCAAAAACTCTTGGCCTTTAGCAGAAATCACTAAGTAGAGGCAGTTGGAAAATGTTTGACTAAAGCTACCAAAGAAATTACTCCTGAGACAGCTGAGTTTCCTTCTTTCTTCAGGCTCTTAACAAAACAATAGTTCCCAGGAGAAAACTTGCTGAAAGAGATTGAGACCAGGCTCCCATGAACAACTTTCGAGACTGAATACAAGTTAGTATTTCCCTTAGTCTTGTTAACACCTGTGAACCTCGCTCAGGGTTCCTATTACTCTTGACATCCTATATGCAGATAACAGAGTGCTAATGTCATCTTAGAGTATAAGGATGAAAGCCTGCTTGGAATGGTCACCAGGACACATTAATCAATACCACTATGGATGTTCATCTCAGCTAGCATCTTCCATTTAATTCCATGGCCATACTGACTGTGATGTGTCTCAGAAGCTGCTGCTGCACATGAACAGATAAATCACCCCATTCACTCCATCTGTGCAGGGAGACAGTTGTTGCTGTGCCATATGTTCAAAGACACTGACTGAATTTTACTGTGCCTGTCACATAAACACCCTGTGCACATATAGGGTACCTCTCTGGGATGATGGAGACCTCTCCAGAAGTATTGTGCACGTGTCCTCCAAAATCCTGAATGTAGTCCTGACAGCTATTTAGAGAACTTACAATTCTCTTCATAGGAAGCTGAAATTTTTTTTAAAAAAGCACAATGAAATTTAACAGAAAAAATGAATCTTTGTCCAGCTTTCTACACAAGCTTATCATAATACAATAGGCTACAAGGTTGTCGTTTGAATACATCAGTGATTGTAGTCTGCAAAATGGCAACAAAGAAGATACCCAACACTTTTTATTTACATTTATCCAACATGTGCTAAATTAACAGCTTTGTCCAAAGTGGCATGAGCAGAGACAGTATTGATCCATCCCAAACCTATGGGCTCTTTCATCCCATTACATCCAAAATGCCAGCAGGATCTGCCTGGTACCTGCTCTATGAAGTCTGGCTCACAATCAGTGATATCCTGCACTAAAATATTGTGCCACTGTCATACTGCAAATAAAGCCAGCTCTATTGAAAGCCATTCCCCTTCTTTGTGTACCGCATGATCCTAGTTCATGTTGCAAGGGACAACTTGCATTTTAGCCACCATTCTAAAATTATGCAAAATAAAAGAGATCTAATATTTTCAAGGAACTGTGAAGAGCTAAGAAAGTGCCTGTTTTCATTGCTTTTATCCAATTCAGTTAAGATAGTAAGACTTTTCATAGAGTAAATAGAGTGAAACTATTTCTCTGTTTCTCCCAAACTATAGAGTGATGGTTGCTGCTCTTTTCAGTGAAGAGGCAGCATTTCAGAAGACTTTCTGGTCTGCCTAATAATGGACATAGCAGTCATTCTAACAAACTGCCAAGCAGTGTCCAAGAGAGCCTATAGAAAGAAGAAAAAAAAAACAAAACCACACTTAAGTAGCCCTGGGTCTTACCCATGATTTATGTTGGTTTGAATAGATTTATCTTGTTGCAATACCTGAATTCAGCTCAGGGTCTTTCACCAGACTGAAGACAATGGAAAATATCACTATTAGTCTCGGGGGAGAATGATGAAGGTACAACTGCTCGTGACAAACAGAACATGTGAATGATTCTGGATAACAAATTTATCTTTCTGCCACTTAACCCTCCAAGTTTGCAAATATATAGCTGTAGTATCCATCCTGAATGCTTACTCCATTATCAAAAGCAGGACAAGGTTTACTTTGTGTAGCTACTGCATTTTGATGCCAGTGTGTATATATCTCAAAACACCTTAGTTTATTTTTCCCCTTCTGAAAGGAGAACAGGGCATACATTGTGTTGCTTACTTGGTTTGGTATAGTGGATTTCTGAGAATTTCTTCAGATTAAGTTTTGCATTATATTTGTCAAATATCACCTTTGAATATAGAGTAGAAAAGAAAAACAAGCCATAAAAGTAGCAGTCCATTGACTTAAAAGCAGATTTAATTTCTCTGTGACTACAAAAGAATATATGCTGAGTTTTCTTTCAACCATTGTCTTTACAAGCAACCTCAGCTAGAGCAAACAAGTGAAAAAAAATCTTTGGTGCGTACATATCTCACTGTTACCCCAAAGCTATCCATTTCAGCAACATCTAGGCCAGCAGTTTAATACACACAGCAGGAAACAAATGTCTCCAGGTGGCAAAGAAAAGATGTTTCTCCAAGAGACAGAAAAGAGTTCTTGGCTATATAAATCCATGTTATATATATGTTAAAAGGATCATCACTTGTTGCAAAAGGGACTGTATCAAGTCAATAGTACTCAAAGGGACTGTCAGATACAACCCCAGAGGTATAAATAACAGCTTAAGCTGAGTTGCTGAAACTACCCAAACTGAATGATAGTTCAATTGCATGTGCAATTTATGCACTCTTTTTATTCTTTTGCAATCTGAAGGTCCTGAAGTCTTTTGCCTTGATAGAGACCTGCCAAAGACTGGTAGGTTTGTTTTTTACTAGAGACTATAGCAGTGTTTGTTAAAACATTTTTCATGTTCTAAAATCTTTTGTGAAGTGAAAAATCTCAAGTTTATTCAATAGCAGATTTCATGAGCCTTCTCAAACATCTAGTAGTGGGACTACTGTAACATGTTGAAAACTTGCACTTTACATGCATGCCTCACACCCTGACATAGGACAGTGAGTTTCCCTGCACTCTGTGGGGCACAGAAAGACTCATGGACTCTTGGATTACCACACCAGGTTTGCAAACGAACCTGTGCATGTCCATCACTCTTAAACCCTTCCCAACCTGGAGCAATGTTCTGAGGAGTCAAGGGCTTGCTAGGTTTCCCAGTCTTCTATTACAAAAAAATGTATGCAGGAAAAGAATGTGTAGAGGAATATTTCAGTAATACAGGCCATGATGTATTGCTGGAAGCCTGTGTGCACAGGCCAGTCCAGGGATAAAGGGGAAAACGGTGCCCCTGTGTTTTAAAACAGTAGCAAGAAGAGCAGTAAACAATAAGAGGAATTCGGCAGTTGCCATTGGGAACGGATAAGCTCTTGGATACAGGGGCATAGTTTTGAGAAAGACACCAATCCAGAGGTATGGAGTTAGATACCCACCCTAGCTACTGGCCAATTGTATTCCTGTACTATTGTTAAGTGTGTATGCTATGTAAACAATAAAGAGGCAGTGTTGACCGTACCTCTACGAGGATAGTGTACCTGCTTTCCTTCGTCGTAACCCAGAGGAACCGAAAAACCAACATTTGAATAACCCCAACGTTTTCCTGCTACAAGAATGCGTTTACATTTGAAAGTCACCTTAAAAATAGCTTTATTTTATAAGGTGAAATATCTAAAAATAGCTTTATCTCATAAGGTGATCTCATATCTCTTAGTGTGAAAGCAAATAAAAGTTCTTATTTGCTAAACACAAAGAAGAAAACACATTGGCAAAATACCAAGACACAGATGTGCAGAAATGAAAGCAAATGAGCACTTATTTGTAATAGTTCTCCCATACTTAAGAAAGGAATTTAGCAAGTTCTGTAATGCTGATGTTTTTTACCACAACAACCTTTCATACTGTGCTGTGAAAAGCTCAAACTTTAAGCCTAAGCTCATTAATACATTACATCATATATTTCAGTTAAAAGTGTATCAGCTATCATACTGTATAGGCATGTGTACCTATGTTCGTTTACCTATAAATATATTTTTTACATATGTTCTGCTGCTTTAGGTTGAGAGCAGATACAACAGTTAACTAATCACTTGGCAGTTCCTGTCTTTGAGGAACAAGAGGGCAGTGATGTGGTTTTCCTCAGTTCTTCTCCCATTACTTCCCTTTTACTTCACTTTTTTTAGGAAACAGACCCTGCTCAATATCTTCAGAGAAATCCACGATGCATCTCACTTCATCAAGCAGGCTGCGGCTTGCCAATTGCCTCTCATCTTCAGGAAGTAGCTGATAGTACCATTCCCAGAAGGAAGGAAAAAACCCTACAATTAATTACTCTCCAGTTAAGTGCAGAAAACACATTTTCCTTTACAAATTTATCATCTAACAACATTCCAAAAAGGCTAACATCTTGCACTCTAAATGGAAAGCCAGGGACTGTGTTCTAAGAAACCAGAATCTCATTTCAGATGCACCAGAGCAGAGATGATAGGGAGGGACTATAAGAAGGAAGTTGGAAGTAGAGAAAAGCAACCAAATTATTTCTCAGCTGAGTTTAGGTGCAATATGATTGGACACATGTTTTGCTCAAGTGGATCTCCTTAGTCTTCTGCTGTAAATGTCACAGCAGAATTAAGTCTTGTGGATAATCTAAATCCTATTGTCATTAAAAGCAGGAGGAATTTTCCTGTGATCTCCATGGGCTTGGGCTGCATCCCCAGCATTCCAGCTCTGCCTCACTGTTTCTGTCAGGTTGAAGCCTGGTAGCCAGAGTCTAGCCAAGGAGGCAGTAAAATATCTCACACCTGGCTCAGCAACTCACAGAGTCTTATATTAACTTAAATTGGATGCTGTATCTGTTGAACACAATACCAAAGCACTGACCTGCTGCAGTGCAGGGCTGCCACCTCTCCAAGAACCTGTATTGTGAGGAGATCAACTCTGGCAGAGAAGTGGCATGAAGAGATGGGCAAAAAGAGCTTCCTCAGCTGCAACAGCTCCACTGCCATCAAAAAACCCTCAGGGGGGATCAAGAATGAAAGGCCAGGCCAGGAAGATGAAGCCCCATGTGCCCCAGCACTAGCAGAGTCCTGCACACAGGAGTGGCATGAGAGGAAGGGCAGGCAGTGGAAAGTGAAGCAGACAAATGAGCATCATTAGGGAGCAACACAAGAAAGAGGAAGCCAGATGAAAGGGATGGGGGTAACGGCCACATAAATCTTCACCCCCTTTGTGTATCATATTAATTTGCATGGTTGTTATTTTTGTGAGGAGATATTTTTTTCCTGAGGAGTAATCTGTCAGTTTTCATTAGCTTCTGGACCAGCAAATCTCAGTCAGAAGTGATGACCTCCAATTCTCCTTCCCAAAAGGTGCCGTTCCTGCACTCCAGGTTTTGCACAGCATGTTTCATTTTTTGCAATGTTTGATAGTGAAGATTGGCTGCACTTGATGCAAAATAAGGGACTTGAGCCTCAGTGCATCTGGGACTCCACTGACTTCAGTGATGTTCAATTGATTTATAACAGCTCAGCATCAGGCATTGAATTTTATTGTATTAAAAACTAATGGCAAAGATTTTACTGTGCCCATTAAAATTCTGTGTTTAAGACTTAGAGTACAACAATTAAATGTCATTAAAACTATCCACTAAAATTATTAATAGATTTTGTCTGTACAGTGGGAAAATATCTCTTGCTGCTCCCTCATCTTTCATCTCTTGTTTTAAAGACATTGATTTATTAGTTTACAGCTGCAGTAAATTGAGAAATCCTGATGCTCAGACTTCTTACATGTGACTTCTGAGTCTCATTTCTCAAATGCACTGCACAGTTAATTTGACAGTTATGCTAGATTTAATTAGGAGTCAGTTTTCCAACAGTTCAACTACTGCAGCATTGTTTTGTTAGTCTTTCCTTCTTTTATGCTTAGCTCAACATAGACTGAACCGTAGCTTTGTACTTTGTTTTGGTATAAGTAAGGCGGTGTGACAACTTGACTTTATTCTCAATGAAAACAAATAAATACACACCAGTCAGAAAATTACTAGAAAAACAAAGTCCTTTTGAATGATAATCACTCCCCCCAGTATAGCCTGCCTTGTTCCCCAAGTCATTTACTTTATCTTTTTCACCAAAACCTATAAACCCATTTGTAAATTTTTTTTCTGATTATCATATAAACATAAAGGCAAAAAGGGCTTCAGTGACCTTACTATAATGTGATTTCAAACAAACCCTCTAAAGAAATTTTTAAGCAAACCCTCTAAAGAAGTTTTTAAGCAATGACATTGCAAATGTGTATAGGATTAATTGCTAATCTCTTCAGCAATATATTTAAAATGTAAGTCATAAATGTATTCTATTATCTTTCTCCACTCCTACATTTCAAAAACACAATGTTTTCAGAAAGAATGGCTGGTTCTAGCACTACAGATCTTTCTAAGTAGTCTTAATTAAATATTGCTTTCTTTAGGCATTAAAGGTACCATTCTACCTCCACTCAGAGGGCATTCAGTTCTGATTTTTGTGTAATTGATGCAAATGAAGCATGTAGTAGTGTTTAGTTGAATACATGAAAAATGGCTTTAGTGCATCCTAGTTATAGGAGAAATAAGAATGAAGAGAATCTGAGAAGTTAAAGAAGGTTAAGAACACGTTAGGTGATTTCATTCTTCCAGAGATCAAAGTGCCTTTCAATTCCTTGTCTGCCTCCAAGTCTGACTGGGTCCCCACACCTGGGAAGAAATAACCCCCTGCACCAGTACAGGCTGGGGGCTGACATGCTGGAAAGCAGCGCTATGGAAAAGAACCTGGCAGACAACGAGCTGTCAATGAGCCAGCTGGCCAAGAACCCCAATGGTATCCTGGGGTGCATTACTAAGAGCAATGCCAGCAGGCTGAGGGAGGTGATCCTGACCCTTTGCTCAACCCTACTGAGGCCTTATGGAGATGGACTCTTGTCGCCTCGTTGATGCTGAAGGAATCTGCAACGATATGGTGCTTCTGTCTGGTTTAGGATTCTCAATCAATTAACCCAGGAGAAGTGTGTGCTCAATGCTAAGCTTGGCCATGTGGTCTCTGAGAGCCCAAGGAAGGACACACAGAAGCCACAGGGCAGGGCAGGAACAAAGAGGAGGTTTATTCAAGGGAACAGGTTTATATGGACTTGGGAGGATACAAATGCTCCAATAAGGGACAAGAGGGAAGTCTGGCTTCAAGCCAATAAGAGTAAGGGGATTTACATTCAATGGGAGAGAGTTCCAGATCACTGTGTCCCAGCCCCCTGGCCTGGCAGGGGACTTCTGGGAAGAAGACAGTGACTAAGCAGTTTACATTCAGTACATTCAAACCACCTTAAAAACATCAGTTGTTAAAGTATTCTCAGTGGATGGCTGCTTTTCTTCATCAGCCCATTTCTGGCATGACATTCTCCAAGCCATGTCTTGAGAGTGCATTGCTACAAGGCCTCACCTGGAGTGCTGTGTCCAGTTCTGGGCTCCTCAGTACAAGGGAGACATGAAGCCGCTGGAGCTGGTCCTGCAGAAGGCTACAAAGATGATGAGGGGACTGGAGCATTTCCCTTACATGGAAAGGTGAGGCAGCTGGGCCTGTTCAGCCTCAAGAAAAGAAGACTGAGAGGGGACCTCATTAATGAATGTAAGTGTCTGAGTATCAAGAGGATGGAGCCAGGCTCTTCTCAGTGGTGCCAAAAAATAGGAAAGAGGCAACAGGCAGAATCTGATGCACAGGAAATTCCACCTAAATATGCAAGGTGTGTGTGGGTGACCTTGCACTGGAACAGATTGCCAAGATTGCTCTGTGCCCTAGGGTGACCCTGAGGAGGGTGGTTGGATCAGGTGACCTACTGTGGTCCCTTTCAGCCTTACGTATTCTGTGTCATGTGCTAATGTTAACTTTTGGCAGATAAAATACCTTTATTTCCCAGACCACCTGTTACAGTTTCAGAATCTGTCACAGAATTTCCTTCTACCAACACAGAAGTTTGAGAGTTAACATCCAACCCCCCCAACACCACCAGATACGCAAAGGGTGGCCAACTGTTTTGAATTCCACTTTGATAACTGGGGGGAGGGAGAGAAATTTTCCCTAGAGCTGGAACTTCAGTCTATTTCCAGTGGCTGCTGTAACAAGAAGCCACTATTTTGCTAAGCTGGTGAAAGCAGCTTGGAGGAAGCTCCTTTCCAGCTTGGCTGTCCCTGTTTTTGTCCCCTCCCACTCTCCAGAAACCCTGAGCTTCAGAGAGACAGAGAAAGCGAGAGAGAAGGGTCATGGCTGCTTTTCTAGATACGCCACAAAATTTCTTTTCCTGAGGACCCACTACAGCTGCACCAGGATCGATGGAACCACTACCACCATCACCTAACTTCCTGCGTTTTCCTTCTTTGATCAAAGGACAAGGAGAAAGAGTCTGCTTTTTTCGACGGAAAAGGTTCCATCCTGCCCCCACGTGAGTCATACACACCCTTGTCTCTGCCTCGCTGGGAAAAGACTGAGATCCTACCTCCTGGCCAGCCAAGGTGTGACACTGCCACCTGCTGTCCGTAAAATATTTGCACCAGGAAGAAACTCCTGGGTTTGGGGGGTTGTGCTGGTATGGAGGCAGGTAGCTCGCTCTGGCCTGTTTATTGTTATATATCTATATATATAGTAGTTGAGAACAGTTATCCTTCTTCTGTACATTTTCCAAATAAAGTTCTTTTAAATTTAATAAGGGGTGGAGCAGTTATTGAGGAGTCCTCTCCTCTAGTCTTGATAGACATCTTGGGTTCCTTCAAACCAGACTACCACCCAAAAAACAGACAAAGGAGATTAGGAGCAGTATGAATGATATCTAGAAAAGGTTATGTGCATTTGCTGATGGTTGTGGGCAAAACACAAAGACTTTCTGGGTGTTAGGACCTTATTAAAGCATCACTATATTAACTAAGAAGTACCTCCAAACACAGAGATTTTATGTTTTATCCATTTCTCCTTTTTTTGGGTCATTTAGTGCATTTACAAAAGAGACAGCTGCTAAACCCAAAAGTTGAAACCCATGATTCATAAGATTTCAGAAGTTCAATATAGGTTGGGTCATAAACACCGAGAAAATCTGAGTGCAGGGAAGACTGTGCAGAGTCAGAAATAGGATCTGGGGTAATAGAAAGGTTAAAAGGCTTGCTGCCTGGAATAGCTATCTTCCTCACAAGCAAAACTAACAAAATCAACCTCTCAGGTCCTGGAAATAGAAGACAGCCCTCCTGAGCATTTTATAGTGAAAACATATTTTCTTCCATTTCATTTCATGGCAGACTTGCTTTATAGTGACAGTAATTCACCTTTCTCAAAAATGATGCAGTTTTGAAAGGCAAATGAAATTTACTTTTTGACCAAGTCATTTCTTCACTCCTCAGGAGGTCCTACAGCAAACTGGTAGAGTTTTCTGTGTGACACAAGGTAATAAACTGGCTGATAAACAGGTACATGATAAATCTGGTTTCCTTCACTCAGTATGGAAGCTGAAGTTGTGAAAAGATGGAAGATGTTTTAATGTGGCAGTTTTCAGATTAACACTCAGACCCAGGATGCCAAGGCATCTGTCATCTGCTGCAGACCAAGCACCAAGGAAATAGGCAGAGTGATGGTTCAGAAGCTGAACTCTGGGGTGCTGAGGAACGAGACTTTGATCCAAAATGGCACGTACTAAAGCCTGTCAAGTGCGGGGTGGTATTACAAGTTCTTAATTCATCTTGTCTGGACGCTGAATTATGTGGTGTAGTGTATAATAATTATTGAAACTAATGTGGACCATGTTTATAGATTCCTAGAGCACTTACAGACATCCATACATCATGAGTACAGCAAAAGGCTTACATGTAATCCACATTAATTTCTAAATAAGAGAGGACACATCAGGCTCTTTCTTCCTTGTGACTGATAACCTCTCCTTACAAAAATCTAATTTCGACCCTATTCAAGTAGGCAGGTAGCCAACTACCCATCTGCATGTACAACTACACATAAAGTGCACGGATGTACACTTTTATATCCAATCAAAGTCCCTACATGTGTGTTTGAGGTTGTGCATGGATCGAGACCTAGCGTGTGGATTTGGGTTAAATGGCTAAAAACAAAGGTAAAGCCTAAGCCTTCAAAATACAATTTACTTTTCTCTGGAGACTGAAAAGGAACAACTGTTTTGCTAAAGGTCTCATTTTAGCTATTTTTTTGAACAATACACCTACATATTGTCCAACAGATATCAAGAAATCCTCTTCATCTATGATTTATATATGTTCAGCCACTTCATGCACTTACATGTACAAATAATTTCTACACTGTATTCTGAACTATAGAGGCATCAAATCACTTTCTTAGCCAGAAAGTTGCATTTCTGGTTACAGAAATAGCTGTTTACTCTGTGAGACCTACTCATCCCTAGAATTTCTGTGTCTGTACATGACTGGAAAGCAGAAGAAAAGCTGATACACAGTATCTCACCACCAGAATTCACCACACCTGCCAAAAAAAATAAAAGATACAGCTGAGTGTTTTAAAACACTCTGTTCAAGTCCTGCTGCCATAAACTTGAGGAAGAAGACAAAAGAAGGAATGTACAAAACACTGCATAGATGGTCTTGACTGCCCTGAAATCTGCTGCAGTCTCTTTCAGACTAGAGGACAACCTCTCCATAGCACAGAAGGGGCAGAACCTTGCACAGGTAACACTATCAGTATTAGAGAGGACAGGCTGTTCAAAAACATGGAAGGTCTTTTATTCTTGAATCTCTGTAATAAGGTTCTTGGTCCAATATGGTTGTACTGTGCAGCCTCCAAATCAAGTGACATGCTGCAAACTTGGATTCCTTGTCCTTTAATTGGTAAATAACTTTAAATACCAGCAGTGCATGTGCCTGGTTTTACATTGAAGGATGGATTAGGGAAATATATTGATTTGTTTTCCACTTGAGTGAAAACACTTTCCATGAAATCTATAGATAACAATGAGCAAAGAGTCAGGCAATACTGCTTAACAAACCCACTTCAAGTGCACTTATCTGTAAATACCTTACTCCTGACAAAGTCTACTGCCTACATATATGCATCATAGTGCTTCAGTTTTTGAAAGCACTGGAAAGCAGATGAACTACCCTCCTTGGGGACAATTTTGCAAAATTATATGCACCGGGTGCAATCTGGTCCACTTAGTCAAAAAACAAAATCATTTTCTAAATGCCTGGTAGTCCCAGGGATAAATTGCCTATAGTAGCAAGGATTAGGTATTCAGAGATGGCAGAGAAATCACCTACCTATTTCTTCAACTCAGTGGAGCTTTAACTCCATCACAAGATGTGCAGGACACGTGAAAAGCCCATGAAAAGAGGACTCATCCAGAGCAGCAGCTCTGAAACTAAATTATTACAAGGTCTCACACCTTGTCCACACCACCACGGCACTGGAGAAGCATTGGGAAAATCTATGCAGAGGTGGCTAACCCTTCTGAATTTTTTTTCAGTGTAAATCCAAGTGCTTCTGCTGACACAGTCCTCTCCAGAGAGGTCAAGGCCACTAGTGCAGCACAGCAGCAGCTGAGCAGAGTCTGTACCATGGGGTGCCAGAAAGCTGCCTGTCCACTCTCTTAAAAGCTGTGCTTCTCCAAAATTTCTCACACACAAGAAATGATCCCAGTCCCATCCTTCATCCCATTGAGTGCATTTCAAGGTGCCTGCAAGGAGGATTACCAAACCATGTCACAAAGAGCCTGGCACTTGGCTCACCCTGGGGAAACTGTACCATAGAGTAATAGCCTTCCTCATCCTGCTCCTTCCGTTCCAAGTGGAGAGCAGAGACCCACAGATGGCTGCTGTGAGCAGTACATCTTCTGTCCTTTCTCAAGTCATCAGGCCTGAAAGGCTCTGCAAGCATTGAGCCTTGCAGGGCTGCTGGCCCCAATACTCTTAGCTGCCCCACAGCTGTGGTGGCATCAGCTTTCTTCCCTTCCCCATCAACCAGTGGAGAACTGCTCATCAGTCACACCTCGAAAGGCAAGAGAGGCAGCATTGCCAGAGCCAGGAAAACAGAATCACACAGGTAGAGAAAAGGTAAAGAAAAATGAGGCACTTGGGCACTGTTTGCAGCACACAGGCACTGCCACTGCCTACTGCTTGGCTTTGCCCCAGCTCTTGGCAGAACTGGGGGCTGGTGAAGGGACTCTCCCTGATGGTATACAACACAAATTCACTTTTCCTCGCATGCCCATTCTACTTGGACTGCATTTCCTCTTCAGCATTTCTCATTAGCCCAGTTCCAAACCCCTTTTTCTTCTTGGGATGCTGTATGTGATGCTGCAATGAATGCAGTGTCCTCGGAAAGCCAGATATGATGATTTCTTTCAAGGGGACAGTAATACTGAGAAGATTCTTCAGATTATGCCCATTTTGCCAGGAAGCAGTTAAGTGCAGAGAGAATGGAAACAACAGAAAAGAATGTTTCTTTTGGGCAAGAGCCACACAAAAATGAGACCAAGGCCTTCTCAGACCTACCTTGGAATTTGGCTCTCACACAATCCAATGTGAAATGCTGCAAACAGCAGGATGGACAATTGTCAGGTCATTTGCTGAGTTGCAAGAGAAAATGGCTGTCTTGGCAAAGAGCCAACTGGGAAAGGCAGAGCTCACTATTTTTGAGTGTAACACTATTGCCATTAGGTCACGAGTAATCTAGAAAGGCTGCTGCTGAAAGCCGAAAACACAACAGCATCCAGCCTGCAATCGGTCATGGAGCACTTGTGTCTATGCTGAGGGAGCAGAATCTGACTCCTCACAGATGTCCCATTTCTTCTGCAGTGGAGGAATAAAGTAGTTCCACCCTGTTCCATGCCCCGAGACTTTTCAATGGCCATATCTTCTGAGAACCTGGAATACTGTTTTCTTTCTGTTTAGAAGCAATGGTTTATCTATGCCTCTAGCCTGAATGCATGATGACATCAATGATTTGATTTGGACTATAATGCCAGGCCATCTCTTGCCAGTGATAAAATCTTATTTCATGTCATATGATGTTGTTCTCATTCACTGCCCTGCAGATCTCAAAACCATCCTTCACGATAAGTAAGGAGGATATAAGGACATCTCTCCTCATACTCTCTTGTTTTCAGTATCTTGTCCTGCATCACTCTGTGCTGATGACCTCTGGCTCTAGACCAGGTTTGCAGGCACTCCTTGTAAAAGACTGTCTGAGTCTTAGATCTCAAGCATAAAAACATAATGGAGAGATACTAAGGCTCCTGTCAGTGTACCCTGGAATCTCTGAGGGGAAAAGTAAATGTGTCCTGGTCTTTGATGGCATTTGAGTAAGACGGATCCATAGGAACACATGCTGCACAGGCATACTATATAGACAGCTACTTAGTGACTCTAAGGCATGAACTGGCCTGGAAACCCCAGTGCAAAAAATGAATAGCCAGAAGCCAGCCCTCCATCCAAACTCCATTTCCTTAGCTGGCTTTCAAGCCATGATGTTACAGCCCAAGCTAGGTGGAGTTTGCTGTGCTGGCCCTTGCAAGATCACAATGTGCAGGCTACAGACAAGGCTGGGAACAGCAAGAGGTGAAGAGCCTTGGTGGATATGTTAGCCAGTCTGTTCTGTTTCACAGGCTTTAAAATTTTGGGGTCACTATACACAATTCTTGTACTTGTTCAATGGCCTGCTCAAAAGTCTTGTGACAGCCAGTACGTACACCCTGTCCTAACGCACAGAAAAGAGGCATTCAATTTATTATGCTGCTCAGGTGACTGAAGTACCAGCATCTTACAAAACAGCTTATTCAGGAACAAATTATGTATATGTCTCTGCTCTCTGCAATAAATGTTGAAAGATTTATAACGCATTTGATAAAAAACTTAATTTTTTTTTTAATATCATTTAACTAAAAGGTTATGGTCGCTATTGCTTTCTACACAATGCACAATACAAATGGAAAAGAAATATGGGGGAAATTACATTGCTAGCAGGAAAAAAAAAAACAAAATGTGCTGGAAGTAAAACAGATGGTTGGCACCTGGCAGCCCTTTATAGCCCTGGGTGACTGTTAAGCTGTTCCTATACTTGGAAAAAACACAGAAGTGAAACAAGTCTGCATCACTTTTGCACTTGTGCTGTTCTAAGGCCCTCGACATTGTAAGGCCTGGGGTTACCAGCTGTGCCTAAACTGAAGATTAGTCCCAGCTCCTCAGTTATCCATATTCCCCAACGCTGCTCTTTTCATGCAGTCTGGAGGATGTTGTGCATGTAGACCTGATTATCAACACCATGCAGGCCTAGGAATCAAGAGCTCTGAGCACAGCAGGGTACTTACCACCCCCAAGCAAAGCCAGAGCACAACAGCAGCCTCTGCTGCTCTGTCTTGCAGTCAGCTTCTTGGGAGTGCTGAGCAGCAGAATGCAGTGTGGTCACTCCATGTCTCTCCATGCCTTCCTTGCTTCTGAAATGCACCAAATGTGAATCCATGCAAGGCACCGCATTCTGTATTTCTGTGTGAGCAATGGGACACTCTCTGCACAGAGGCTCCTGGGCACAGATGTTTGTGAACTCCCCAAACAACTGTGCTGCAAATGCTGTCTCCAGTGGTCTAGATCTCGTAACCCTTTCTGTCCATGTAGAGTTTCAGAAAGAAGATGTCAGAGTTGTCAGTCACCCACAACTCATCTTTCCTACAAAACTATTGAGTGTGACAGTAAACATCCACCTTCAGCTAAGCTCGCTCTGAAAAATTACTTAAAGGCAAATTGTTGAAAAACAGACAGGCTGTTTCAAATGGGAACAATGAGACCAGTGCTTGTGCTGATTTGCCTTAGGTTCAAATACAAGGTCACATAGGGGAAATGAGAAAAAAAGGCAACATCTGCTGTGTAATAGGACAACTTAAATAGCAAAGTTGCTAATTTTCATCTCTTTTTCACAGAGATTCATTCAGCCAACCTGGAATCCAACCTCCCTGCCTCCACAGATTCTCCTTACCTTGCACTGGTACTTGGTGATGTATGTACCATATAGAGGAAGTGAACTTTTTTAGTGACCTCCCGAGGAAACACTTCAGTGAGAAAGGGAAGGATAGGAGCCAACACCACTTTTCTTACCAGTGCTGGCCTGGAAAACTGCCTGGTTCCAATCAACCTACAAAGACATTGTGTCCACTCCCACAAACCTCCTGAAGCAAAAGGACAAGAGAGGGACAGATTAAGGAGTGATGGAGTGAGATTTTACATGGAGCTCACTTTCCAGAAGCAAGACTTTCCATGCCATGATGGTAATTTAGAAGTATGAGGCACTACCATCAAAAAGCACGACAAGTGGTACAGAAATGGCTCTTCTCGTGTTATACGCATAGTGAGTGTAACTCCAGTGTATTTTGCAACAGCTCTACTCCTTCTCCAGTCAATGAGCAACAATAATATTGAAAATTCATCACCCTTGTCATCTAGTGCTGGTTTTTTCAGCATCCAAAATGTCACTAGATGGATTGCATGTCAGATTTTGGAAGGTCATTTGCAACATCCCATTTCAGGAGCATCCACCATATACTTATTTACTGAGCACTGAGCACTTAGTCAAATTATTTTCATGTTACCATAGAACAATGAGCCCCTCTGGCCACAGTTCTACAGGTTAAGACTGCAAACATTATGAATAAGTGCTATAAGCTCATTTATCATGCTTGTAGCAGCATTCCTGTGAAACTCAGAAAAGATTTTATCGAGTCTGTGCCTTATATTTTTAGCAGCTTATCAGAGCCACCTGTCTAAAAGCATCCTCAAACAGACATGACGAAAAAATGTTGCTGTTTTTATAGTTCATGTACTTAAGTGTAAGAAGTGCATAAATTACTTATAACCCTTTCAATACTATAGCAATCCATCGATTTACCACATCTTTAGAACACCATGCCAGAAATTCTCCCTCCTAGATCTGCAAGTGTCCTTGAAACACATGGTCACTGAGCATCTATCTACTATTCCTTGACACGAACTTTCTGTATTTAATAGAATTTCCAAACCCACAGAAAAGTTCCCATCAGAGTGCTTTTTAAGTGAAGCACTTGGAAGCGGGTATCTGCAAGGTGTTAGCAAAGCATCAAAATTTAAAAAGTGAATTGTTTCTTTAATCTGTTTCAAAAGAACTAATCCTACTTCAGAGCCCAGCTATTTGAGGTTGTATACTTGAAAATTCTACAGTTTCAAGAATGGAAAGAGTACTCCAGAAACACCATGAAAACTATTTCATTTATGGTAAAAGTGGTTAGGAAATCCATTAATTTGGGGTTAATAATGTCAGAGAGTATGCACATGACCTCATCTGCTCTCTCTCTCTATTTTATTTTCTGTTTAAGAAAGAAAAATATCCACCACAATTCCAGACTCTTTCCTCTCCCAATAAAGAAGGACAGGATTGCCTAGAATTTGTTTTACTTTCAATTCCAAAACAATATTCATGTAAATAATTTACATTAGTGACTGGAAAAACGAAATAACTACAGATACATGATTTTGGAAATAATTTCTCTCCAGAGTATTTAAAAGTGTTCTGAGTATCAGCATTTGTTCAAGTAAGAAGCTCTTAATTATAGTTTTAATTGATTATTGATACTTAACTACACGTGTTTGCAGGGAAAACAGTGTGTATGAATAATTATATGCTCTGTATAATTATTCTGTATGAATAATTATATATAATTATATTTAAAAAACCTCAGTCATTTCTGTTTCCACTGTGCAGTTTATTCAGTTTCAAATTAGAAAAAAATTACTATGTATTTGACAATTTGCATGCATAAACTCAAAGCCCAAAAAAGTATTGATTTCTTCCAGTTTTGTATTAAGGCATTCAGGAATTTCACCTAGGCAGACAAGTATCTTGATTTAAAAAAAAAAGAAAAAAACAACAATCAAAATAGAGAGACAAGCTACAACTCAGATTTACTTCTGTTAACAAATACGACCACAGTGAGTCCTGGTAATACGCAGTTGCATTCCTTATCTTTTCGGTTGTGTACAGCTGATAGGAGTCAAAGTGACTGGGGAAGAGTTATCTTCAGCCACAGTATTCTTCAACAGTGTCTTGATTTGGAGTGCTGAATAAGCCATTGTAATGTGATGTCTGCCAGGACAGATGAAACAAAATGAAAAACTCGTCAGCCTGTTTGCAGAGTGTAGAAGCACAACATAGCACCAGCAGGTTAACAGAGATACAAAAACTCCAACCAAACAAAACCCAGAAACCAGAGGCTCTCATTTACACATAATTAAAGCTCAGAACTTAAACCTCCAGCTGGGTTTTTTCTTGTTGTTTTTTATACATTTTCAAATTATGTGCATTTTGTATTCCTGAAATATGATGACTGACATCAAGTTCTCTAAGCCATAGACGAGGAACTGTTGAAAAAGAAAAGATTTAAGATGACCGTAAAATTATATAATTAAAATCCAGACTAGAATGAAATGCTATGTGAGAACAAAGGCAGAAATACAAAAACAGAAGGAATGAGAAGTGCAAACATGTGACAATATATTAAGTACAATATATTAAAAAGCTATTTAGGTAGGTTGTAGGAGTCCAAGGTCTCTGAAAGACATGCAACACTGGACTAAAATTTGATAGCTGAAATTGGCCCCTCTCCTGATACAATCTAATGCATTGGGCTGAAAACTGCAGCAGTTCACAAACTGATTCATGAGCAGATTAGATGTTTTTGCCTCAAGGCAGTAACATCTGTCAGGAAGGCAGGAAGGATGTCAGGGGGCAGTAACAGCTCTAGCCCTCAAATTGAAATTTGTTGCCATATTTGTACTTAGTTCAAGACAGCACTTCATGAATATCCTTGCAGACCAGCTTAGGCACTGAGACTGCAGACAAAAGGATCCCATAGCACCTAAAGCAAAGCTAATAACTACATAATAATGTTCCACAGTCTCTCAGGACACAGAAACTGGCAGCCTTACACCTACACCTCTTTATGAGACCAGTTAGCTAGGCTGCAGTTTTCACTGAAAAACAAGTATCTCATTCAACTACATTGACATCAACCAAAAATGCAGAAGAAGACAGCTCCCAGTCTTCTCCTTAACAGACACGTAATCACTTTAATAAGCTGAATTTATTTTCATTATAGTATTTCATTATAAATTATACTTTCCAGCCCTTTGATCTCCCTAGGTTCTTGCCCAAACTCTTTTCAACTTCTCAAGGTCTTCCTCAAAATATAGCACACAGTTCTTCAGCAATGCCCACACAGTTCCAGACACAAATGACATACACAGTCTGCTCCCATTTATTATTTCTCTCAGCAAATATTCATGAGCCAGGCTAGCATTTCTACGCACAATGTTACACTGGAAGATACCTGACCAATTCACAGTTAGGATTTGAGTCTTTTTCATCACTACTCACAGAACTTCCACAAGTAACCAATCTATATGGTCCTGCATTAGCAAATTTTAGCATGCCTTTTTGTGCGTGCCTTTCTCCTCCAGGACATCCGTATGAATGAACCAGGATCAAAACCTAATTGCTCCAGGATTCTTTCAGAAATTAAACTGGTTTTGCAAGTTTCCAGTCACAACACCACTTCTGAGAACCTTCACTGCAGCCTTGTCAATGTGATGAGGATTGAGCACAGTATTTCAAAAACTTCAATCACGTTCACTGCCTTTCACCTATTGAGATTATTCTATGTTGTCCTCCACAGTCTTTATAACCTGAAGTCAAATCTTCCCCAGTGTAACAGTTTAATTCTGTGTATTTTCTTCAGTCTGAGACAACAGTTGCACCCCAAGCTGCAGCAGACCTGGGTCTGATCTCCTTCAAACTGACACATCCAAATCAGGTACACCACTTCCAGGAGAAGCCCTCCCTGCCTAGCATGTCTCTGCACACAGCTGAAAACTCCCACAGCTCAGTGAACCACGGTGTGTAATGGCATAGTCTCCTTACCATGCCACTACCTGCTCCTCTCTGTGGGATGGAAATTTTCCATGCTGCTGAGAGAAACTGGCTTTCCTCCCACTCCCACCCTCACAGTCTCATTCAGCTGAGCCCTACAGAGCTGCCCAGGTCTTCTAACAAGTCTGGCTTCCTCAAGCAGCAGCTATAAATATGTACCCAGGCTGCATCCCTCCTATCCAGCACCACTCGTCTTAGCATGCAGAGAAGGGGGTGGCACAGAGGCAGCACGGCCCCAGGCAACTGCTGCTGGCTCAGCCTATGCTTCATCCCTTTCTCCTGCCCTGTGGAGGGAAGGCAAGAGGAAAATATAACAGAGCAAAGGGCTAGGAAAGTGGAAGATAGGAGAGAGCAGAAAATGCAAAGAGCAAAGGTAGATGAAAGACAAATTGATGGGTCTTTTATAGGTCCTGACTACAGGATACACTCTTTTCATCTCCAAAGGACACAAGCACTATGCCCACAGTTCAAAAAACACCACCATACAGCCACATGCTTGCAAAACCTGCTTACCAAGCAACATCGTGTATGGAGTGAAACACCAGAATTTTTTAAGGACCACGCAATAATCAGAAGGTCTTCATATGCGGCTACTGTTTTTTCAAAAGTAACACAGTTTTTCTGTAAAGGGTTTAATTACTATGGGCTTTAAATATGCTTTTCCAAGGTCCCTGTCAAATTAACTTTTCATGGAACTAGATAATTCCACAAATTGCTTTTAAATTACACATAATTCTATGTTGAAATAAATACAGTTGCACATAATATTTGTAAGATATCTTTCAATGTAAAATGAGATTTTCAATAATATATTGAAGGTAGATGCTCGAATCTCATTAACATTTGTAAGATCTGATCCAAAGTACAAAGCATATATTGATGATACTGGAAGAAGCTTACCGATGTTATCCTTCTCTTTACAGGAAATAGAATAGCAACAGATTTCTCTGTCTTGAATAGCTGAAAGGTTTCTACAGAAACAAAAATAAAAGGCACTATTATAATGCCACAAAAACTGACAACAGAAATTTCCATTAAATTACATGTTTTTTGCTTTTTACTCCGTGGGTTCAGTTCTGTTCTCAGGTGTTAAATTCTTAAAATATACCGCAAAGAAAAACACATATTTCTTAAACAATAAAGACTAAAATGTTACAAAGTCATTTCACAAAAATTCAAATTTCTCACTAAGTCAGTGTAATAGTGAGTAATAAAAATGTAGTAATCTAGGAGATAAAAATAACATTTTGTAGTGGCAACCAAGTATTATCCATGTGTTATCATTCATGTTTTACTCTTTTCACTTAGAATTCAGAGGTTTTATCTCCAGTAATTCATAACCAAGTAACAGTACTCAAATGATCACACCATTTATCTTCAGACTGTTTACTATATCATACTTATTATCTGATTCCTATTGAAAGGATGCCTCTACATTTAGGAAGAAACTGAATCTTAATCAACTTCTATTCTTTCTGGGAATTTCCTTACCCTCCCTCAGAGTTTCTGAGCACTTTGTTATTTTTCCCCTTATTTATTCTCACAGAAGTGACAAAGACATGCAAAAAAAAAAAAAAGACTATGTTCCTGAAGCAGATGGAAAGGCACTGAGAAAGAAAGAGTCTTGAGACCGTAAGAGACTCTAATAAAGAGGAGCACTAAACAGTGACCTCCCTGGACTTCAGGAGAGCAGACTTGGCCTCTTCAGAGATCTGCTAGGAAAAGCCCCATGGAATAAAGCCCTGTAAGTAATGAAGTGCTTGAGAAAGCTGCCTAATATTCAAATATCATCTCCAAGCTTAAGAGCAATCCATCCTAACAAGTCCAGAAAAAAAGCTGGAAAGCATTAAGTGAATGAATGATAAGTTTCAGGCAAGACCCAGTAATAAAAAGGAAGCAAACAGAAGGCGGAACTAGAGACAGGTGAAATGGGAGGAACACAGAAACATTGTCCAAGAATGCAGAGACACAACTGGGACAGCCAAAGCCTACCTGAAGTTGGTCTCATGAGGGATGCCAAAGAAAACTAGAAGGACATCTCTAAGTACATAAGTGACAAACGGAACACAGGGGGAAATGTGGGCCCATTGCTCAATGAGACAGGAGACCGGGTTAGACAGGACATGAAAATGCTGCCTTTGCTAGTAAGATGATCCTTCAGATCCCAGACCTCAGAGAGCAAGGGTGCATCAGGAGCAAGAAAGCTGCACCCTTGAAGGAAGATGATCAGGTCCAGGAATAAATAAGCAAACTGGACATAGCGAATTCCATTGGCTATGGTGGGATGTACCTACAAGTGATAACAGAGCTGGCTGATGTCATTGTGAGGCCACGCTCAATAACCTTCAAACAATCGTGTTGACTGGGAGAGATGTCTAAGGGTGGAAGAAAACAAACACTACTCTTCAGAAAAACCAGGAAGGAGGACGCAGGGAAGTACATGATAGTCAGCCTCACCTTGATTTCTGGGGAGGTGATGATACAACTAATACTAGACACTATTCCCAGGCATGTGACAAATGAGAAGGTAATCAGGAGTATCAGCATGGATTCAGGAGCAGTCAGCATGGATTCACAAAAGGAAAATCATGCTTGATCAACACAATAACCTTTTACAATGAAATCTACAGTTTGAGAACAATGGATATTGTGCACCTTGACTTCAGTAAGGCTTTTGACAGTGTCTTCCATAATATCCTCAAAGACAAGGTGAGAGGAAGTATGGGCTGGATGAGCAGATGGTGCCGTGCACTGAAAATTGGCTGAACAGTCAGGTGATCAGTGGCACAAAGGTCAGCTGGAGCCCAGTGACTAGCAGTGTACACCAGGAATCAATACTGTGTCGAGTCCTGTTCTACATCTTCATTTGTCATGAATGATGGGGCTGGGTGCCAATTTGCTAATGAGAGGAAACTGGGAGGAGTGTCTGATAGACCAAAGGAGGGTTGTGCTGCCACCCAGAGGTCGCTGAGGAAATGGGCTGACAGGGACCTCACACGGTTCAACAAGGGGAAGCAACAACCCCAGTGACCAGGACATGTCAGAGGCAGACTGTCTAGGAAAGCATCTTTGCAAAAAAGGACACCAAGCTGAACATGATCTAGCAGTGTGGCAAAAAAGGTTAATGGCATTCTGGAGTGCATTAAGAGTGCTGCCAGTAGGCTGAAGGAGATGATCCTTCCCCTCTACTCAGAACTGGTAAGGCTATACTCATGTCTACTTGTGGGCCTCCCAACACAAGAGGGATGTGAAGCTACTAGAGAGAGTCCAATAAAGGACCACTAAAATCACTAAGGAACTGGAGCAACTCACATATTAGGAAAGGCTGAGAGAACTGGGACTATTTAGCCTAGAGAAGAAAAGGCTTAGGGAGCCACACCTTGTCAATGTGCACAAAAATTTGAAGGGAAGCTGTAAACAAGATGGAGCCCAGTGATGGGACAAGAAGCAACAGCTATAAACTGAAACACAGGAGGCTCTCTCTGAGCAAAAAGAAACACTTTTTACATCTGAGAGTGACCAAGCATTGGCAAAGGTTGCCCAGAGAGGCTGCAAAGTCTCCATCCTTGGAGATATTAAAAAATGTCTGGACATGGTCCAGGGCAATCAGCTTTAAGGGGCAAAAGGCTCTGCTCGAGCAGTTGGGTAGATAAGATAATCTCAAGGTTTCTTCCAACCTCAGCCTTTCTGTGAGTCCCAGTTTATTTGATTACACTTTGGGCAACCTTACTTTACCAAAACTTCACTTCTACTAATCAAAACTGTGTGACTTGTGACAAAGAACCCTATTCTACAAAATTAGTGCTATACTGGCCATTTTTACAAATTTGTGTATTTTCTTACAATTGCCATTAAAATCCATCAATTTATTAGTTTCAGTAATCCATAAGTGTATGTTTTGGATATATGCCAAAAATATCTGAATTGCTTACATTTACAGACAGTAGTTTGAAATGGTTCTGTTTTACTGCCATTTGAACATTAAACTGCCACAACAATGTGCTCTGAGAAGTTTAAGTGACTCTATTACAATCCATAGCAGTTGTAGCTTCCGTGATGGGAAAACAGGATTATCTGAAACAACTTCATACAACCGAAAAAAAAGTCAGGAGAGGTTCAAATCTACTGCAGTCAGTTATCAGCCTAGATCACTATGTCAACTGCCAGCAGGGCTCAAAGTGAAATATCTGAGAATATAAAATGAATCTTTATAGCTGGTTATTGCCATAGACTTCCAGTGATTTTATCTTACATATCAAATTTCACAGTGTCTTGTTTTTTTTACACAAGCCAGCTACTTACAATTTCTCAATTAGCTGCTTCTCATCCAGTGCACCTGGGAGGTCTCTTTTATTTCCAAGAACTAACACCTGAAAGAAATAATTCATATGCATATTAAATCCAGGAGCAATAAAAGTTTATTTTGTCTTTAACTGTCTGTTGGCATTCTTCTGGTCCTCTCAGCTAAGTCTTTAGAATGCAATAGAGGACATAATTAAAATGACCAATGATTGTGGAAGGATCATGGAAATCCCACTTCTCATCAGGGCCAGATGATAGATGGACAACCTCTGAAAAATGGACCCAATTATTTCTGGATGTATTAGTATCAGAATTTTCCTCTGCAAGTGAATCCCTCCATTCTGGATCACGTCAGATTGCGTGCAACTAAACATGGAAGACAGCATGCACCAGGTGCACTCCAGCTACCAATGGACATTCAGTTCACAGGACCAGACTAATGTTAATCAAAAGCAGTGCACCAGCAGCAGAGGCTGGGTCCTAAAGACCCAGACATTATTCTCTGTAGAGTTTTGCTTCCCTGCTTTTTAACACTGACATATACTAAACAGACCAGCATCCAAACCATGTTATCACTCAAGCACCAGCCAAATGACCAGCTCCTCTCCCTCCACTTTGAGCATCCATGGTACAAATCTGAAAGGAAGCCATTAGGAATTAAGTTGGAGAAACACAGAAAATTTACTGAACAGATGCTGGAAATTCAGAGCTCCTATGTAATACTTAAGGCTTCAAGTATGAATGAAGGTCAGCTAAATGGGGTGAGCACATTCTAAGATAAAGTAAGCAATGGAAGGTTTTTCTAATTATGATTGCATTATTGTTTTCCAGATATGCTACAATTCCAAGTCAGGGCTGCCCCATTATTTCCCATGAATCTGGAACATAATACTCATTACCTGCAGTCTCAGATTAATGAAGTTATTTCAAAATCCGTAATGACAAAGCCTGAGCACAGTAAATTGAAGGAAGTTCAATACTCGTTACTACCTATGAAATAAAAGTAACTAAAAAATACATCACTGCACCTTCGAAATTACCATGCTGCTCAGGCTGAGCATGTGGAATGTGACAGTGTAACATATAAAAGGCAAGGAACTTAATTAAATACTTCTGATGATATGAGAGACCTATGGTTTAAGGAAGGAAAACTGAGAAGTAAAACAGCATATGAAGAGAGCACAAAGGACAGGCAATATCGCTAGCCATGAACAGTAGACTCCAGATTTTTGTAGAATTTGTTCAATAGGTAATTAGCCATAAAATCACAACAATAATAGCAAACCTTATTAAAAAAGATGGAGAGTCACTTGAAAAATTCTCCTTCGAGAATGGATGTGTGAAATCTTGACTCTCAGGATGTTTTTATGTTGGCAGTCTGTCTACTCATCCTCCGATGACTTGAATTACTTGCAGCGGCCAACTGTCCAAATAATTGCTTATAAAAAGGGGCCAAGTAAGAAGCCATCAAGTTCTGAGCAACTTCTTCCTCATTTGTTTTCTTTTTACAAAGGTATGAGCGCTCACTTAGTGGTGTCAATATAAAGACCAATAGTAACCTGATGGTTTTGTAAACTGGCAGATTACATTTAATTAAACATTGGTCTCTACCTCCATAATTCCTCATTAGAATTTCAGCTGAATACACTATTCTTTGACACTTCCTACTGGAGAACAGATGCGTACTGGCATTTTTTCCACACAATGTAGTTTGAAAAACTAAGTCAAGAAAAAGTCAGGACAGACAAAAAGCGAAGCTCCTACACAATCTCTGGAAGCAGAAGACATTACTTGATGGTAGTGTCTGACAATCTGCAGAGAGACGAATCTCACATGCCTTCAGACCTCAGGTACATATCTGGGTCACCGGTTCAAACCCAGCCAGCAAGGGTTGGTTACTCAAAGTAATTACTGTCTGATAATACCACACATGAAAACAGAATTTCTCCAAATCTATTCAGAACTTTAGACAAGAAAACATACAAACACTGCACCACTCACAAGATGCTGAGTCCTCTGAAAAAATACCACAATAACATCTTTAAGAATGCTCAGTGTATCAAGGCTGCATCATATTTAACCTAGTATTTTCAAGAGTCCACAGGACTCATGAGGATTTAGGCTACCCTGTCTACGTTCCAGTAAGACTAGTAATCAAAATACTTACTGGAATTCCATGCAATTGTGGCTTATCTATCAAACTGTGTAACTCGTTCTTTGAAGCTTCTACTTTTTCTATGTCTGCTGCATCCACCATGTAACTGCAATGAGAATATAGTTATTTATAGTATTGCCCATTATTTGTAGAAACTTGCACTAAAACATCATAAATATGACAACCATGTTTATATTGACAACTGCATTAGAAAAGTCCTCAGTTGTATATGCCCTGCATTTTTTGATACAGGAAGAAACAAAATTAAATACAGCCTGTAGGTTAAAAATGGTCTGGAATATGCAATTATTTGTATGTCTGGGTTGCTGGATGTGTAAAACACACTACTTTTATTGTATTGGGTCCTCTTGCATGATGGAGGTGGACTGAAACAAAACCGTAACTACATTATTTATATATGTAATATATAATATGATAGTAATGGGGTCCATGGCTCTGGAACACACATGCTGACTTTGCAAATGAAAGCCCTGAGCCTGAACTTCTGGCAATCCAATTATTAAATGCAGAGAATGCACAGAAATTCAAGGCAAAATTTGAAGAATGCAGGAATGAAGTAGGCAAGACAGCAAAGAAAGCAGGCACAGACAAAAATGATAGAGCTGATAAAGTTGCTGAAAACCTAGAAGAGCTTTCTGGAAAGGAAGAGAGGAAAGAATCTGAGACGAAGGAAACGAAGGAAAAAACTGAAGAACTATATAGCAAAGTACAGCTTCTATGGGCATACAAAAGAAAACTTACACAACTGCATTGACTCCTCGGCAATAACGTTCCCACATGCTTCGAAACCTTGGCTGTCCTCCAATGTCCCATACCTGGAAAAGGTAAGAACACCTCAGCCACAAAATGTTTTTGAACTACACAGCACTAACCCAACAGATCAAATGACCTCTTACATGCAGCATGCCAAAATTTTTTAATGACCTTTTGTGATGGTGCAACTCCCCACCCAACCTGGGCACCCTATTATCTGAGAAATGCTCATTGCTTCGAACACTTGTTTCACAACACCTTCCTCAAGAGACTGGTCTTCTCAGCTCTTTTCAGTCAATGGAGGGGGACAGACACATTCACAGAGCGAGTCAGTCCTGTGACATTAAAAACTCCAAATGTCCATCTGGAGAATGCTACCCTTTCCCACTCACTGCAAGAAAAGTCTTACCGAGATACTAAAGTGAATTATTGCAAATACACAGTACAAAACCCAGAAAAAAACCATCATTGTATGAAAACAGTTATGTAGTTGAATTATTAATGCAGCTAGGGAGACTCAAGTTAAGAATGTATCAGACTCCCAGCAGGCTAAAGACAGATATTAAATAAATAAAGAGTTGGTTGGAGAGAAGGATGCATTCACATAAGGGATGATACACTACAGGGAGCTCCAACACCTCCACAGCTCCCCCATTTGTCCATCAAATGTGCTTTAGAAGACATGTGTGGCCAGAACCAGAAAGGAAATAGTACTATAGGGTTGGCCTGAAGTGATTAAGCAGAACGCTCAAACCCTGCTTGGGATTTTATAAAGCTCCAATTCTGAAAATACTTATGCATGGCATTAGTGTCTGGCAACCCCACAGAATTCCTTATTGTTAAAAGGCTAACTAATTATTTCTCTTTACAGGAGTAACTTATTCTGCTTTGCTTGCAAAAAACTTGGTATTTTTAGTGGATGACAATAATCTTGTTTCAAAACTTTTTCCCAGATCAAAATACCAGGGAAAATATCTAAATCATGCAGGCAAGAACTGCATGGTAATGTAACTCTTGCAGCTACATCCAAAGACAGTTGTGATACAAGTGACACATCTATTAAAATAGTGATAAACACTGAAAAATAAAAGTAATGGATTTGTTCTTCTGTGAAGGACAAAGAGAAGTAATTATTTCTTATTTTAGCCAGATTTAGCTATCAAAACAATAGGTACCATATACCAGACCTAAGAGGCATATACATTACAGAAGAAACTGAATTTGGAAGCAATAAACACAGAAGCAAAATTTTCTTAAAATTTGTCTTCACACTTACACTATAAATCCAAATGTAATATATCTTCTGTGGCAACAAAGACTTGCATAAAACAGCAAGACTTAATAGACTGTTGGGATAAGGACTTTTTCAATTAATGTCCACTATTTTTTATTAATTTCACAGCCCATGAACAATATTTATGCACCAATTTCTGTACAATTTTCAAAATCTTATGCCCATATTTTAGAAAAGTATTTCCCAATTCACCAGTAAAATCATTCCCCGATTGGTACCTTAATGTTCCTTCTGACATGAAATTAGTGTATCACCTAAACGTAGATTGTCTTTGATCCCCTGTACAAGATCAAGAATTTTACATACAGAAATGCGGAGGGAACTTCTGACCATGAGTCAGGTATCAATTATTATCTGCACTGACATTTGAAGCTTGAATGTGATAAGTACATAGTTCAGCATTATGGTTAGATGAAAAACCTTATACCAACACTAATTATTCTAATAACTCATCAGGACCTTGAAACTATCTGTAGCCATCTGGTGCACATCTGTGTGTCTGGAAAAAGAAACTAAATTTTTTTCTGTGTATATCAGAGACAAAAGAAAAGGAAAGAGGACAGGGCAGGCCAGTAGTCAGATTAGATTTTTGCAATAGTGGTAGCCATGAAAATCTACAAGATGATGTAGCCTGGATTAATCACAAAATAAATAATGCAAGATCAAAAAATACCAGTTTTGTCCTTGTTTGATGATGCACTGTATCTTACTCTATTAAATTGTACTGCAGAATAAGATTGCTCTCATTATGAGAAAAAGTCACCTTGAAACAATAGAAAGATAAGTCATTTCCAGTCAGTTTCCCTAATCAGGCTTATAGCTATTCATTACAACATGAAGGACACAAGACAGACAAGGTGGTTTTAATAGTGCTTGGGAACTCAGTTTACGTCAATATATTAAGTTACAGTTATCTGAAACAGAGAAAGAAAATAAATGCATGAAATGATAAAAAATCCTCAACTCTTTATCATGACAGTTGAGCAAAAATGCAACTGAGGAATAGGTTCAAAGATTTTTGAAAGCTTTCAGTTACATGAAGGCTCATTAACACTCTAGTTGTGTTTCTTTTAATTAACTTATATTGTGAGAAAGCTTGACAGTTCATGAGAAAATTGCAGGAAAACTATTTTCTAGATGTCAGTTTACATGGCTTTTTTCAGACATGCTGGGTAGGATATTTCTCGTGGACAGAGATGCGTACAATGACACATTTGTATTGTGATGTCAACGTGTGGGTTCACTACCTACAATCTCACAGTAGTCAGCAAAGTCTAGACAGCCATTCAGCTGATTAGATGTAACATCTTTAGGATGACAGAATGACGCTCTAGGCTTGACAGTACTGACTACAGCTCCTCTGACTATCATTAAAGGAGCTTAAACCTGAATGCAGACATATAGCTGTTTACATTCAGACATACTAACTTGCAAAATGAATCCAACACTACAAATACTTGAACTCGGAAACGTATCTTTCTCCTTGGAAGTATTTAGAAAATATTAGCCATGAAAACTAACCTGGACAAACAGATCAGGAAATTGTAAACACAGAAGAGTATTCAGGCAGAATAAGGTAGCACCAGTAACATCCAACACCACCATGTTGTACACAGACAAGTCTGTGGACACTTAGATGTGACCAGTGAGCTCAAGTACACACAGCAAGCAGTCACTGCATTCATAGCCAACTCAATGCGTTATGACAGGGAGAAACTGGAAAGCATGTAGGCATCTAATCCAAGTGACTAAAATTTCTGCATGGCACATGAGATAACATGACAGGCAAAATATCCTGAACAGTGGGATGAAGCATTACAAAGCAGGAGGATTCTGTTTCTATGAGGATGTGTGGAGACCTGACAACACTGCTGTCCAGAGGAGGAAGAGTGCTGCAATGAAGGAAGCTAGAAGAGGAACATACAGAGCCAGTATCCTTGGCCTCCCTCTCTGCCACAGCAGAGCAAAGAGCAAGTAGCCCAGCTTTGCCCTCCCGCAGCCGGGTCTGCGCTGGGTGTGGTGGAGGGATGATGGCATCTAGCAGTGACAGCTGGGGTGACCACAGTCCAGCCCCGGCAGCTCCGGTCCTCTGAGCACCTGCTCTCTGCTCCCTTGGGACTGCAAAAGCTGGGATGTGCAGAATCTGCCTGGCATCATTATTTTAAGAAAAACACATGCAAAAGCAAGGAAAATGAAGCTTCAGCATTATCTCTGCATGGTACTCTATTTCCTTTTTATACCTTAGACTATTCTAAGACCATCACTACAAGAGTCAAAGGCTGGTTAGTTGGAGCTTCACAATTCCTTAAAACAACAGCTCATGATGCATGCCCTCTGAGGCCCTTGAAACCTGGCTTGGTAAAATAAATTTTTTAATTGCTGTTTAGCTTGTTGATCAGTAAATCCCATCAAAGCAAAAGGACTACTAATACTGAGCAGATCCAAAAATACAGAAAATCCATCAAAATCAAATCACTCAACAAACAAACTTGTTTGAAAATAAAATCTCAAAGTAATTCAGTTAGATTTTTTGCAGGGGGAAAAAAGATAGCCACCAGTTCTGTAATAAACTTCATCAAAATAGTTCCAATAGATCCCTAAGTTGTAGTACATTAGATATTTTGATGCTGGAAATCATCCTGCTCTCTAATGACTCTACCACAACTGCAACAACCACAAAGCTTCCTGCTTAGATTTCAAATACTGTGTTGTAAAATCTTTCCCTTTTGACTCTGTTTTGGAAGTAACAGGTGATGCATTAGTAAATATATTGACAACCCAAAATTTGAAAATTCATGGTTCAAGCTGACAGCTTTTCATTTCTGATCATACTCAACTTCAGTTAAAGGGCACATGAAACTGTCATCTTCCTACAAAGCTCTTTGGGTTTCATAAATGAATGTTTTTCTTTTAGCATGGTTCAGATAAATACACATACACACAGGCATGCTGGTCACCATACTTTTGCACACTAAGATTACAGACTAAAAATGAGAATAAACCTACTGTCTTCTGGAAATGACTGCAAAAGTCAAAAGAAAGTAAAGAAGACCATGCACCCCTCGGTTCTTCCTGCGTGTATGGAATCCGCAGATGGAACTGTAGTAAAGAAACTAGGCAGTGACATTGCACTAGCATAGGACTTCCTTCTTAGTGGTCTACCCCAAAACATGGGAAAAAACAGATAAAGGATAAGTATAACCTACTTGCTGGTGTTGCAACTTACTTTGCCTAGGTGATCAATCTTAGACTTCTGGAATTCCAATTTTTCATTTGATGACTTTTTTGCCCCAGATGATTTCTAAGCCTCACTTTTATAGTAAGTTTAATTGATTATGTTTTGCAGTGTGCCCTGAAACCTTTGAAAAACGCCAGACACAACGTCAAGTCTCTGCTTAGGATGGAGATCATTCCTGACATATTTAAAGAACTTCACAGGTTTAATAAAATAACACTTTATCCAGGGATTTTAATAGCTGACAGTTGGATATCGCAATATTTCTGTGAGAAAGGTAACCTGTTTTGTTGGGATACAAAGGTTAAAAAAATTTTCACTCTGAATCCTTGTTACTGAGTTGCAAATAGCTCATAAAAGGATTCTAGCAAGGAACACCCCCTCAGCATTCCTCAGTCACCAACTTATCAACAAATGATGTCAGTTTTCTGACAGTAAAATAATTTTGGAAATTTTAACTAGCAATTAGGCTGCAAGACTTTAAGCAAGACACAGGAATAGGTACTGACATACAAGTGCTTCATCTTGACAGACTTTTAAGGATATGTGCATCTATACATAGAGCCATATTCCTCTACACCTCTTACTTTCACTGTATGCTGTTGCAGCAGAGACCAAGAGAGCTTGTTAAGATATTTTCCTGTGCAGACTGACTTCCAAACCAAGTATCATTTTTAAAACTAACAAATACATTAAATAATGTTAGAATTATCTCCTTATTCTTAAAAATTCTATTGTAACAACTATATATAATATCACTTTTGAGATCAAAGTGTAAAACAAGGCACAGTTCCACAGAAACTCACACACCGCCCCTCCACAAACTTAATCTTACAATATCATTTGTGTAGACAACTCCAGTATTGAGCTATCCTGGCACAAAAAATACTTTATTTTGAAGAGATTGCCTACTTGTAAAGGGCTTTTGTCTAGTTTAGTGAACCACCACCAACTTCTTAATTTTCTTCCATATCTGACAATTCTGCTGCAACACTCCAACTATCCTTATGCTTTTCTCTATCCAAATCATGGCCTCATTGTTTCTAGGAAAAATACAGAAAACAAAAGAACTGAAAAGAAATTCCTACTGCTGTGGATTATTTATGAACTATGGTTGAATGTGGTAACTTTTTTAGTGACTATGGACTTCTTTGATCAGTGGTAAACCAAGGCAGATGCGATAAAAAGTGTATGAAACTGATGTTCAGGAATACTGAAAACAGAATTCTCTCCTGGATGAATTAAGAAGCTCAGGTGGAAAGTAGTGCTTTTGGTACAAATGTACTCTTCTGAAAGAAAGGGAAAGGCTCAGGCAGGTGCACAGAGAACACCTGCATGCCTGAAAAAAACGTAAGAAAAACTACCTCTCTGAGTAAGTGAAAACGTGAGACAGTTTATGACTACTTAAACTCAGACAGCTTTTGCGTCTGAGTCTGCATTTACCACTTCATATCACAATGCTCATCACAATTTTGATACTGGTCCTATTCTCCTGCACATCTGCAACTGATGTATAAGAGGTCAAGAAAGCATGGGATGGCCACAGGATGCATTTGCACTTTCAAGGCAGTACTTCTGATGTTCTCATTGTAAATATAGTATTTGATTTGCTGTCCTAGCTAGCATACATATTAATTTGCATATAATAAACAGAATACTGGAGGAGAAAACCTATACAATTAGCACATCAATCAAACTGTTGTTCTGATATCAGGCCTCACAAAACTTCTCCATAAATTCTCTCTCAAAACTGATATGAATCATAAATTAATCATAAGGACTAGAAAACTTTACACCATCCAAAGTAACAACATAGCATTAAACTTCTTTTTTTTTTTAATATTGTCTCTGATCTATCTGAATCCATGAGCAGTCTCTGTGTGGGTACCAAATACATAACTCTGGCAATCCTTTAGCAACAGGTAGTGTTAGTTGCACTTGAAAGTTTGCAGCTACCAGCATGGAAGGATGCAGGAAAACTTCTTTTCTCTCACCAAACAGAGAGACTGCTTTCTCCCAGTTAAGATTTTGCACTCTAAATATGGTGTTTTGCAGCTGCCTAAGTCGATCTATCCACGCTGACCCCAAAAATGCATCATTTTGCCTGTAACTGTATCCTGCTTTTTCACACTGTGGTGGCACCAGCAATTAGGCAGCTGTTTTGGGAGGACACTGCTTAGGCAATTTGACTGAGGAGAAGCTGGCACAGGCATGTGTTTGGTTTGGTTAGTGGGGTTTTTGGAGGCTGCCTTCATCTAGACCAGTTGTCTGATCTGAGTATTGCTTTGTCAAGTGATCACGGACGGTGATGAAAAAGGGCTGCAAGGTACAGGGCCAGGTCTAAAGTAGAAGGTAAAACTACACACTTAACATGATTGTAAAAGCTGACCTTTAATCTCTGCCACTCTACCACACTGGTCTGATTCTCTTTTACCTTTCTCAGAAGATAAGTCTAGTTTGTCTCTAACATTAAAACATCATACTAAGGTTTAGAATTGCTACGATGGGTATATTACTAAAGGTTATTTTGTGACATTTTTAAGAGGTGCAGGCGTTATTTCCCTTTCAAGAAAGGTTTCGTTTGGAAAGTCGAATTAGGACCCCAAAGGAAAAAATGTTCAGAAGATCTAATTTTTGATTTAAAAAGCACTCTTTGGCGAGAAAATAAACAGAAACACACAACAATATTGTTAGGCTGAAGTATGTTCTTTCTATAGCAGAGTTCAGCTTTTTCGTCAGCAACATGTGGATGGTTGTTGAGACACATTCAACAGAAGGACCCAAAGCTGTAATCTCTTTTTTTTTTCCTCATTCACTGGCAAACTTACTCCTGGATCAAGCAATGACAATGCTTCCTCTTTAAGGGACACAAGCAGGTAGTTTGGTGTTTGTGGAAGCAGATGAGACACAAGGAAAACGGGAAAGAGTGGAACATGTTTGATGACCAGAAGTTAATGGGCGTGAGTAGAGTTGGAGGGAAACTCCATAGCAAAGAAAGAGAGGAAACAGCTTTTTCCTGATCAGTACATCTTCCTGTTGTGCAGCATGGATACTACCCTACTGCACCTATTTCCTATGCTTTCATATTTCCAGTTCAAATTATTCTACTCTTGTTCTAGTTTATTATTAATTCACTCTGTATTAATTAGAACATGCACACCTACCTTTATGGTAACATTTCCTTTTGTTATTTTTCTCATATTGAAGCCTACTGTAGGAATCATATCTTCTGTGAACTGCCCCGACTAGAATACAAAAAAAAAATTATATTTATTATAAAGCAGTGGATACAAGCAAGAAAGGTTCGCATTTGCAATCTAAAAAATTTTATTTTACAACACTGTAAAATATCACACTAATTTTCATCAAGAGCACTGGCCAGCACTGCAATTACTGCATTGTCACACCAAAGAAGACTGCTCATTTCAGCCCCTTTAAATGATCTTTTATTCTTCTCAGCAACAAAGATCACCCCAGAAACCACGAGATTTCAGATAATTATTCATCTGATCCTTCAGCAAACCAGAAAGCAGCACAGCCAAAATATAGAATTATAAAAGGTTTGAGTTGAAAGAAACCTTCAAAGGTCATCTAGTCCAACCCATAGTATGATAAAATACTGTTTAATTGACTTTTGCAAGACTTTCCCCTGCAGTTTCCCACTACTGTAAGCAATGATTTAACACCAAATATAAAACTACTCATATAAACACTACATGCAACTCTTTCCTTTTGAGTAGGTGAGAGCAGAGGAGTTCCCCCAGCTAAGAGAATGCCATTAAGACAGAAAAATACAACCTACTAACTCATCACGCCATAAACCCCAAAGGGCTGCCTCTTTGCCCCGTTCGGAGAAGTATTTTCACAACAGACACTTGTCATCATGTTAACAGGAATCTCACAGGCTTCTACCCACTACATAAGATGGCTTTTGAGGAGAAAGATGAAACTCAAATCTAAGTAGATAATTTATTATTCATTTGTCATCTTGAAAATGTATCATTAACAAGTTATGGTGTCTCCTAGACATGATTCAGTAAGATACGCAGTTAGTTACTTAAGTTGCATGTACATAGAGGCCCAGGCACTCTGCAACATACACAGCAGTCCTGGTTTTCCAGTCATCCAGCAAGGAAAGCAGGACCTTCTAGATTTGCCACTGCCATTCCATATCTATCTGCCCATATTCACCTCATTGTCCCATGTGCCCTGGGGTTTTTTCTTTTGGAAGAAAGTATCGGTATATGGACAAGGAGAGATGCAGCTATGCTTCATCAGTTCCCTCTCTGAGAAAACAAGGATCAGAGCTTCAGGGTGCATTGGAACAACCATGTGCCTCTCAGAGCACTCACTGCCACCATCCACCCCCGCAGTGCTATTGTGGGCTCTCTACGATTTCTGCAACTTTTCTCTTTGTTGTTTGTGGTGGAGTGAGACTACACTCTGCCTCCAGTTTGCATTTACAAACTTAGGTAAATTAATTTTAATCTGGGACTTTAAAAGCAGTATAACATTTCACAGTTACTTGATTCTCTCACAAAATTTTGGGGGTTGGAATTTTTGGGCAAGAAACAACTTCCATCAATTACTTGTTCAACCTTACTTACAGGAACTAGCTTGCCAAAATATGTACTATAAATTTTTACCATCTTTTTGCCTCTTTTTTTACTCCTCTTTTTTTGCTTCCTTAACTTATCAACAGCAGTAGGGGAAAAAGAAGTGAAGACAAATGCACCTGCAGTTTCATACAGATACATGAACCTGGCAGCAACAGAAGTTTTTAATTGTAGGTAGTAAGACAAAGTCAATCAGTAACCATCTCGTGTATCAGGTACTGGTCTGCCCAGGGAAGTGGTGGAGTTACCATCCCTGTAAGTGTTCAAGAAACAACCGGATGTGGCACTTAATGCTATGGTTTAGTTACAGGGCAGTGTTCAGTCAAACGCTGGACTTGATCTTGGAGGTCTTTTCCAATGTTAATGAGTCTAAGAATTTGTTAAAATATATAGTATGTTTATTTGCAGAGGACTGACATATAAACACACATGAACACATAAACCCTGAAAATGCAGAATCATTTACTCAAGGACAGGAATGTCTGGAAAACCAGACAGCTGACTCAGGAGACTATTGTTTAAACAAACTCATAAAAAGTCAATATTCCACTTTTGTCAGCAAATTATACACCATATGTAATATGCTAAATTGAAAGGTAATAATAATAATAATAATAATAATAACAAAAATCATAACTGCTCTGGTATTGAAGATAAAATGCAAAGAATTAGCATCCTCTTTATTGGACTTTAGTCTTTTCTTGTACAAATTTCCCATTCTGGTTGAATGAAACCAGCACAAAGAAAGTATTATGCTTACAGTACTTTATTTTCCCACACAATGAAGAAAAGAAAGTAATGAGTTGAATCTTTTGCCCATATTAGTCTAAGAGCTCTGATTACTGTGCTTTGAGTGCTGTAAGCACTGTAAAGCAAAAAATCTGTTCCATTTTGCTTGCCAAGGAAATGTTACATGGCAAATTACCTATTTTTGTGAATATTTAAAATGTGCAAAAAGGTTTATTGCCGTATCTCAGTAAAAAGCAGATTACATTCCAATGCAGATGAAAAATAACTGATAATGAGAATTTTTTAATGTCCCCTAAAAGTTGCTGAATATTGAACTGATAATGAATACATTAGCCCCTACCATATCAACAATCATGGGCCAGATTCTACTCCATTACATCAGTGCACGTCCACAGTAAAAGGCAGTGATGTTACCCAAGGTTTCCACTGGTAACAGACGACTAAACATGTCTCAAACTCTTGAGGGCCGAGACTGCCTCAAAGGGCGTCTATTCAGTTTTAGCCTGATAGGATGTCTGAATGCTATTGCAAAGTGAAAAATAATAGTGATTTCCTATAAATTTTCTTCTTGATCCACTGCAGCTTTCTTTTTAAGTAGCCACTACCTTGCAACAGTAATTTTCATCTTGTCACACTCTAGCCAGATATACACAAACACAAATAGAGTTCCCAATCTATTTACCATTCCTGATACAATACTGTATCAACAATATTCAAGAGTAAGCTATCACCAATTGCCTTATTAAATTATTTTTTTCCAAATTCTCCAACCACTTTTCTTTGGTGATTATCATGGCATGTTGTCTATAGACTGAAAGATCCAAAAGCTACAAAGCCTGCAGTCTGTGATCCTCCGCAAGCCAGAAGACATGAATGCCTTGTAGAATATTCTCAAGCAGTAACATTTCCTGGGGAAATCAGACCTGCAGTAATAGGAGTGTTCTGGTATTCAAGGTATTAACATGTGAGAGACAAACACCTATGATGCCATTCCACAGGAGGTGTAGTACAAGTGAGTGGACAAACAGTTACACGCAAAAAATCTGACACCACACACTACTGGGGTTGCTGAACTGCTGTGTATCTCTTTGCTCTGTTCACGAAAACAATCCAAGAAGCAATGTAATTTGTCATGCCTTTTACCTTTTCCTCAGCAAGGGCCACTCTTGGGACATGAACACTTTCAATGGGCATGAGAAGCACTGAGGCCTGTGTTAAACAAAACCATTTGATTGCCTAACAAACCAACTAGAATAATAAGTACAGATATTCTGTTCATTTGTTGCTTATGTCACCCAAAATACACTTTCACTGGGCACTTGCACTACATCATTCCTTTTTCTCATACTCTCTCTCTGCTTCTTCCTTCACGCCAATGCATAATCTCCTATTTTGCCTTTAATCTATAATCATATACAAAAGCAAGTTACAAATACCATATACTCATGTCTTCATGGTCTCAATATCTTTGACTTTAGGCCACGCACCTCCCAGTCTGCTTTTGATTCATGATCTAGTAGCTTTTGAGCATAAAGACTGAAGAAGACCTGGACTTCTCTCTCATGGCAGGTGAGGACGCAATACAACTCACAAGAGAGATCATCTAGCAGAAAAGGGTATGCACTAAGCTTCATGAATGGCAGCAAGCGCATGTAACATATACATATTTGTTTCCATCTTCTGATGGAAATATTTGGGATGGACCCAAATGTAGGTTGGAGGGCACAGCAAAGATGAAGAATGTATTTCAGTATGGTGACAAGAGAAAATGTCGTGATAGATGTTGGTGTTAGGTCATCAGCACAGGGAGAAGGGAATGTTGCAATCAGACTTGAATGCTGGGAAAGAGCTATGGAGGAATTGTGGGAGGCATTAATATTGATGCACCTGATGGGAGGAGAGAATTCAGTAATAGGCGAGTTGTGGCCTTGGGAGAAGCACAATGTATTATTTTAGGATACACTGGCCATGAAAATCCAGCTCTGAATTACAGCAAGAGCCCATGCCCAAAAATCTGCTCCGAGATGGGCACAGTTTGCAGTCAGACACAGGTATCTTGTTTCTCTCCCTGAAAACATTTCCCAACCCACCTGGGCCTGCTGCGAAATTCTCGAGGCTGCTAACAACGCACGAGCTGCCTCATGCACCCGCCCTCCCTCCCATCGCATCCCATCGCATCCCACCGCACCCCACCACATCCCAGCGCACCGCCGCGGAGCCTCATGGCAGGCGGCGGCCAAGCCCGCACTTGTTGCCGGGGGA
>VWZD01013037.1:363962-379614 GCA_013396695.1 Sakesphorus luctuosus
GACGGCGCCGCCGCCGCCCCGATCACGCCGCCGCTGCCGCAGACAGGGGAGGGACGGGGCTGGGCCGCGGGGGCGGGCGGGGACGGAGCGGCAGCAGCGCCTGCGAGGGGCCGGCGCTTGCTGGAGGCGGGCGGGGATGGAGCGGCGGGGCCGGCGCTGGCCGGCGGCGGGTATGGATTGGTGGCAGCGCCTGCTAGGTGCNGGCGGCTGCGGGTAACGCGGGCGCCCAAGGGGCGAACAGCAGGCCCCTGCCGCGTGTGCCGGCAGGGGACAGCCCCGCAGCATGGGCGGTCAGGGCTGTACAGCATCCCACGCCCTGCAAGCGGGAGCGAGTCCCGCGCTATCCGCCTTGGCTCACGAGAGTTGGTGGAGTTAGGATGGTTGGCAAGGTCGACTTGGTAGGTCCTTCACCTTCAGTGATGGCTGTTCTCACACCCATGGGCTAGCGGCTCTACTCTTCCCATGAAAGTCTTCTTGAACGGTTCATCGTGTAGTGAGAGGCGTTCAGATTCAGGGCTTACCATGGTTTTATTTCTGTTCTGAGACAATTTTTGCACAGTCACCCTTAGTAGGATTCCTTACCTCAAGAGATGCCTGTGACAGTGGTTTTCTACTGTGGGCGATGACAGGACATACCACTTTACCAGGAATCTTCTGCATGCACTGAAAAACCAACGTTTAGCACACAGTCTTACCACACAGCCTTTGAGAAAGGCTTGTTTTATCTATAAACACAGAGCTAACACTTCACCTGGATCCATCTGCCAGTCTCTGAAGTTGTTGCTGAAATTATATGTGATACTCTGGGAAGGTTACAATGGTGATGGTACTGGTTGATGAAGAACATTCTTAGATGTATAAACAAGGCACACAGTGAGTGTGGATACCTGTACTATTGAAACCTAGCAAATTCATCACAACATTTTGAAATTTGGTTTTCATGGTGGTTTTAGAGACCTAATTCAGCAATTCAGGGAATGCGGTTTGTGACAAAATCTCACTAGTTGCATCAGTTGGGCGAAAAAATCTGGAAGCTCTTGAGATGGTTCTCAAAAGTAGTTGATTCTGGGCTAGCTGTAGAGATGAAAAACTTCATGATTTTTCATGCCCTGGTTTTAGATTTTAGTCAAAATTACTCGTATTGTAATTCTAAGATTTTTTTTTCAGATACTCGTTTGTTTGCTCTTGTAAATTTCATTGCACATTTCCAAAAGGGAGTTGGACAGTGGAGCTGGTCCTGCTACCCAACAGGAATTATTTTTCTTTGCTTCTCTCAAATATGTCTGCTTTCGTTCTGATTTTATATTCGGTGACAGGTCTCAAACAAACAAAACAAGGTGCCTTTTTTTCCCCAGTAGCATAAGGCTTTGCCATGGATACAGGTACTACCTTTTTCCTAATGGTGTTCCATAGCATTGGTGGTTTGAGTTAGAGTCAGAATTTTGGATGCCATTCTTAAGCCTGAGGCAGTGATGGTGCCTACAGCAGTGTCAGAGTATGATACAGCTCTTGAAGTCGTTTGAAAATTGATGGCACAGAGAAAGGAACCTGATGAGCTGCTGCGTTGACGGAGAGTACCAGAATTCTGCTCCTTTACTTGCCCCTGAGTAGCAGCGAGACGGCAGCTCGATGCATATGTACCTCCTCACCAGCAGTCACAGATTTACCACCAGTGCCCATTTACACTACACTGAACTGGGGAGATCACTGGAGAAATGGGTGGAAAAGTTGACTTTGAGGAAATGGATTATTCTGGTTGGATGAGTAAAAAGACCAGGAAATAACTCACAGGCAAATCACTAATCTTTCTTTTTTTTCTGCTGTGTATATTTTTATTTTTAAAAATTCATTTTGGCCGAAGCAATTACCAAATTTTGGGTGAATAGGTGAAATACTTCTGGCTGCCTTAAAGCTGATAAATGTAAGAATTTCCCTCATCTCCATATATCACTCAGCTGGTGATGTGTGGAATAAAGACAATCCATTTGTGAAAGTGGCTTCTGGGAATGAAGTGGATCTGATTACTGCATGGGTGAAAACTCATAAAATTGAGCAGTCTCTGTCTTTGCAAGAATTTTTCCAATATTAGATTTTTCAGTAGTGCTTAAGGCTTGTAGTGATGGAATTTTAATGAACTACCTATTACAGACACAGTAACAGTCTGAAAAAATATATTTCAGGTATATCCTCATAAAAGGCTGGCAGAGTATGCACAGTTAAATTCTAAAATATGAATTCGATTGTACAATGACTGAAGTCTTTTATGGTGTCTATGGGTCAAAATAATACATGAAAAAGTTTTGAAGGGTTTGTCCAAGTTCAAAGATCTGCTATATTGATCTAAAATCTGTTACATCTTTTGCAAAGCTATATGATTAATAAAGGCAATTCTTTATTTTACAGACAGTTTGGTAACAGAATATTATAATTAAAACTATTGCAGCCTTGCTACATTTAGTAGCTCAGAGGACATTTGTTCTTGCTGCTAAAAGCCTGAGCTGGGGCCACAATTTGTTATCCTGTGTGACTGTAGACAAGCCACTTAATGTTTCTGGGAACCATTTAACCACTGATAAAGTATTTCACTTTTCTGTCATGTCCATTGAGATTTACACAATGCAGGAGCAGTTTAGCAGTGTTATGGGGCCATGCAGCACCCAGCTTATTGAGTCTTCCCAGTGCTCTGTTTCTGGTTTCTGAAGGTTTAGCAAAGCAGCTTACTCCATTGCAAAGAGTTAATTTATGCATACAACAAAGTATCTTATGTTTCAGGTGACAATGGTGGTGATGCTATAAACACATGGTTGGCAAAACTTGACCTGAATCAACACTGTATATCCAGACCGTTCACATTTGGGGAGAAACAAAGTATATGAGACTCAGATCTGTAATTCAGAGCACTACCAGGGAGATCAGATCACGTTCTCTGTAGTTTAAGCATGCGTTTTAGTGACAGTTGAAGATCTTGGAATCATTAAGGTTGGAAACTACCTCCAAGATCATCAAGTCCAACCTTTGACCGGTGAACACCTTTTCAGCTAGACCATAGCACTAAGCGCCATGTCCAAGTCATTTCTTGAACACTTCGAGGCATGGTGACTCCACAACCTTCCTGGGCAGGTATTAAGCAGAAGAAGCCTTCAGATGAATGAAATCCCCAGAGAGGAGAGCATGAGAAGAGCTAATGTCTCACTGGTGTTTTCACGTTTGTCTTGATATACCCAATGATTGGGAAAAAAAACACTGCAGAGTAAGTTGTGCATATTTTCTGCTAATGAGGCATTGTGTTAGGGAGTGACTAATCATCTTTTCTATTTGTAGGCCAGAGTCAAGTAGCTGCGTTGCTGAAGGGAACAGAAAGATTGTTGAGCCTTTCAGTGAAAGCTTTATAAGGTACCTGCCAGAGTCTGCATGCATCATCCATGCCCTCTGCTGGCCGGAGCCTCTGAGGCTCTTCAGTATGTACCTGATATTCTAGTCATTCCAGTAAGGGAAGAGGTGCAAAAGGATTCCTGTAAGGACTGTTATGCTGATAGAGTGGGGCAGATTAAGGTTTTTAACTTAAAAATGCTGCAGTTTGGATATCTAAACTTGTTATATGCAGTTCATGATGAAACAATGTATAGGATTTACAGACAATCTGTTATTAGTCCAGTGCCTTTAATTACTTGCTGCCCCAGCAGTAAGGTACTTTGTGCTTTGTTGTGACATTAACTGTATTATGGTTATGGGATGTTAAAGCCCTTTGCCTCCTTTAAACGGGTCATTACTAGGTCCCTGTATCAGGAAATCATCACCTGACACAGGCAGGTTGTCATCTTGTGTCAGCCTGCTAGCAGCGTGAGGGAGCAGAGTGCTCCATGAGACTGCCAACATACAGTATATTTCTTCTACAGGATTTTCAAGTTCTGTTGAATAAATATATTTTCTTTTATGAAAAGAAAGGCAGAAACAGATGACTGCACATTGTCTAGTGTCCACGTGCATATGCCACTGAATATGACCCTCTGGAATTGTGTGCACAGAGCAGAAATATTGGCTGAATATATAAAGTAGTGATTCACATTAATTTTCATACTGTCTGTTTGTGTCTGATTATTAATCAACCTTATCACTTACAAACTAAGGGCTATACAACATGCCCTAAAAATGTCATCTAATTACTACTGACCAAGGAGAACCATGATGGTTGTAATACATTAGTAAGCATAATGAAATCCAAAGTTATTCCCTTAAGGATGCTAATTTTGATAGGTGCCCTTTACATCCTTGGCCTTTAACTTTACTGTATATAACAAAGGAACAATAAATGGAAGACTTTGCAGTCTTGAGTAGTACTGACAGTGAAAAGTAGCTGCAAAAGGTTCAGAACATCTGCAAAAAAAGAACTGTTCTATAAAGACACAGATCCTTGACTGCTATACCCAATAGCTCAGGATTGATCTTGAATATGGCATGTTTGCATCATCATCATAAAGAAAAATATCATGATGCAGGGTTAGTTTTCCATGGAGTATTTCCACAAATACGCACAGAAGGGTCTGGGATAGCCTCACACTCGGAATCATTTAGAAGTGGTAAGGGAAGAATTTAGACTAGGAAGCCTTTTGAATCTATTTCCAGCCACCTATACAATGGTTTTCAGTAGCATAGGGGAAAAAATGCCCAAAAAACCAACAAAAATATTTAAGAAAGATGAAGTCATTGTTAAACAAAGCAATAATTATTTATATTTTTAAAGACATACAATAAACATTTGTTCTATCAATGCTTTTTTTTTTTTGAAAGAAACTCATTGCTCCAACTTGAAATCTCAGGCCCTAATTTTGCAGACTGTTCTGCTTTGACAGAATGGGCATCTGCTAGTGCAAAGAAGCTGACACAAGCTACTGTGAAAAAAATCTTTCAAGTAAGTTTTAAGTATTAATGCTTGAAGGATGAAATTTAGTTGTCATCTTAATAAGGTCATCAGTGCTCTGTAACTGAATATGTTTTATAATTATGTAGCTTATTCCTGCAGGGTTCATGCATCCCCAACAGTAACTGTCTTTGCTGTCTTGTTGTTTCTATTGAAAAGTGATGGATAGGTACGTGTGCAAATCTAATCTGTCTGGGAGTTGTCTAGTACATATTGCACAGCTCTGAACTCTTCCGCACAATTCGTTGCTGATACATATACAACAGAGTGTCCCAGTGTGATGCAGGGATTAAAGCAAATCTTGGTGAACTCCTTAGGATGCTAGTTGCATCCTAGACTGTCTACAAAGTGGTCTTACTGGCCTCTCAAAATATCTCTCCATGTTGTTATTTTTAATACAGAAAAGAAAAAAAAAAGTGAGGCAGGGACTAGACTGTGCTTTCACTTCTGTTCAGATTCTGTAAGTGCCAAGTCGCATCTCTCTTTGAAGTGCCAATATCTTTGGATTTCCCAGAATAAGCAACACAATAAACTAGATCCAGATTCTTCAGACAGAGAAGCAGAATTTCAATTAAAATTTTAGCAAAATGTCTAGACATTGTAGAGGGCATTCCAGGTAGTTAAACAGCTTTCACTTAGACCCTTTCATCAAACCCACTTTAGCAATTCCCTGTCCCTAAGTATTGCCAGCCTGAGTTCTGCCTAGAGCAGAGAAATACAAAATAATGAATGGCAGTCAAAATGAACTGTTCCTCCAGTATTTAATCTTGAAAAATACAAGAACATAAGAAATGAAAACTATAAGGCTAACTAATGATTACAGGAAATACAGTGAATGGAAGGAATTATTTTTGGAAGGGGGCCCACTTCAAGAGAATACAAGTTTGGCTTTGAACATAAGATAGTCTCTAGCAATGTAAGGTATAGCACCCATTTCCTTCTTTTACTCCATGGAGAGTCACTGACTCCATGATGACTCTTAATCATAGAATATAGGTAAGACAAATATAATACAGAGCAAAATAATATATTTGGAAAATGCTGTAATTTAGCACATATCAGACCTAAATCCTGAAGTCTGTAGGATTTAAAGCATGAATTGCAGTTACATGCAGGTAACATAAATAATCCTGAATGAACATTTGAAAAGGGGTTGGGAAAGCATTGTGTATCAGAGCACAAGATAGATCGCTACATATACATGCACCTTAGGAAGATACAGTTTATTGCAATAGTCTGCTTTCCTCTCACCCTCCTTTTACTTTTCTCATCCTGGCTGCTCTCAAGAAAAAAAGAGATGGGATCAGATGGATAGGTCTAACATATCAGTTACTGTGTTCCTTTATCTTTACAGTGAACCTTGGGGAAAGGTTGTCAACATTAAGTACCACGTAGGTAAAAACCATTGAATGGGAAGAGAATGGTCTGTCCACATTCTCCACTGCTTTGCTCTTTCACTTCTGCAGTTCACTTCCTCTGCATCCACTGGGAGGTCCTGGGTGCTCTGTTTCAACTGTTCTTTGATTTTAATTTATCTTTCCTCCTTTTCTGGTGATTTCCTGTTTTCTCCATCACGAATGTTCTGCTTGCTATTAGTTGACTGATAGTCAAAATATTTATGGCAAGAATTGTAGATTTTGTGAATCTGCAAGTTGTTTTAGCACAAGGTGCTACGGATCTGGTGTCTTAAAGAGCGCTGGATGGAAACAAGCCTAACCTCAGGAAACTTTGCCAAACATTTAACAGTCCCACAGCCTTTGAACTAGAATTCTGTATGCCAGTATAACATTTTAGCCATGTAAAAGCATTCTGAAAAAAATAAAACTTCATATAAGTCATGCAAGTTTTGCTAAGATATTACCAGTGATGTTTCTAGTTTTCAGAAACCCTTTGATAATTACAACTGTAGTCTAAAGGGAGTTCAAGCACAGGAGTTATGATACTGTGGCTTTTGTTTACCCAAGATGAAATAACCAATATCAAAGCTGCAGTGAAAAAAGCATGCATTTACAAAGGTGCTCAAAAACAGCTGGATTATTTTGTGCTGAGCAGTCTGCTACACATATTTTTTATTCATGGTTCCACTTGAAACATTAATGGCAGAAATAGCTTTGACTTGTGGACTTATCACAGTAACTGGGATAAGAAAATTGTCACATCCTCTTGATAACTTGCTGTTCAAAAGCCATGAAACATTATTTCTCCATGTTAAGTCTAAAAGCTTCCTCTATTTTTCTGCACCTCTGTTATGACCAACATCCTGCAAATTCAAAGAGAATGGATATAATATGTGTTTTCTGCTAGATTAAGGAATGAACTTCTCATAAATAAATGGTTACTATATCGAAATCCTGGTTATTTTCATTAGTGAGGCAGGGTGTATCTGTGGGAAAGGGTGAATTATTTATGCAGATCATGCCTAGCTCTAGGGAGATATTTTAAAGTGTCCATGCCAGCAGCCACTCTTAACGCATCAGAAGTTCAACCATCTATTAAGCATCTGACATCATAATTTGAAAAGATTGGTTTATCAAATAAACTGCCATTAATTGCTTCTAAATGCTTAAACTGACTATATGTGAATCATAACTAGATTCCTGATAGGATACTGGGGCTGGTTTTCTTTTGAGGTATTTCTGCTACTTTCACACTGCTTTTGGCAATGGAATAGTATTAAGCAAATACCGTGAGTTCTGTCAGCAGACTGGATCAAAAAAGGTGGTCCTGAGACTGGGGACTATGGGACCTGAATAAAGGGAATCTCAGATCCCCAGTGTCACTCATCTTGCTACCTTCCACTGCTGGGTTTTCCTAAGGAGCAAAGTGGTTTCCACCAAAGAGACTGCTCAGGAAATAATGAGGCATATAGTCCCACATTCACAGACATTTGTCCTAATGGCATATACAGTCCTGTCCAATTGCTAGGGATGACTGGATGGGGAAACTAGGACTTGTGACCAGTGCTGGCAGGGAGTGCAGAGGCAGAGCAGATGAGCTGTGAGTATTGGCCAGACAAAACAACTAGAAGCTAAGGAAAGAGATCTGAAATAAGGGTTTGTGAGAAGAAAGGATAAATGACTAGAGCTGAAGTTTTAAGTAATGAAGCTGTTATATTTGAAGTCAACATTTACATTAAAGTTAGAACCTTTTGAAGAGTTAGAAATATATTTAATCAAAAGAAAAAATTCACAGCTTCCCTATCGATGTTGTGAAAAGTGGAGAAACGTTACACCAATCAGATAAATTTTATGCTGCAAAGTCCCACAGATCTAAAGTTAAGCCAAATATTTTTAAAAGCTAATTCCATTCATATGGAATAAAATGAATTCTTGCATAGAGCATCAAAACTGATTACTTATTTTATATGGTATATATTTAACTATTTTAACTTGAAGTACACAAAACAGCACTGTCAACAATATTTTTTTTTTAGTATAACAGTTTAAAATGTAAACCGTAAAAACTGTTTCTTATTCTGGATTATTCTCTCATATAGTATAGTCAGTATTTACAGACCAGTATATCTTTGGCACAAAAAGTAGTTTATAGAACTAAACTGAAGAAATACATTCAAGCTGAAGTGTCATCTATGAATTAGAAAAGGTTACCTGATACAGATAAGGCCATAAGCCTTCAGGAATGATTTTTTTTTGTTTGTTTTGTAAATAAAAGCTTTAGAATTTCAAACATAGCCAGGGAAAATAATATTCTCACTTTCATGGGTTATTTGTATTAAGGTTCTCAAAAGCAGAATTAAGCAAAACAGATTAAACATCCTTATCTTATAGGATGAAGAGCTACTGAAAGTACGAGTATCATTTGCTTCTAAATCATATCTACTGGCAGCTGTGACAGTGTTATATTCTGCAGTTGTTATATTAAGTGTATTATTTCCAAAGGTAGATTGGAAATCTTCTATTTCAGGATGTGTAGATAATGTCACCTTACTTTCAGAGGTAAATGAAAATGCAGTTCTGTTAGACAGGATCTTTTCTTCAGAGGCTTCTATGTTAGAAAGAGAATTTGAGGATATCTGAATGCAAATATCTTCTGAAATGCAAGCATGGAGGTAATGGAGGTCATTTATATCAGCTCTAGTTTCACAGCTGTGCCCTGCATAACAGTGGCAATCAAATTTTTCTATCAATGTTTGCAGATCCTGAAATGATGGTTGCCCTTTTAGAGTGTATTTCCCATCCTTTGCCATTTGAATTACAATATTCTCTGGGTTCAAGTGAAGATAGTCACTGGAATTCCATTTTTTCCGTGCACAAGCACCAGAGTCTTGGCATAACACTTGGCTACAGATTCTGGCTGCCATTGTGACATTGATGAGGTATGGGGTCAAAGTCCTCCTGAGGTAGTTGTCCAGAATTCTACAGGTATTCTGCAAAAAGAACATCATACCTCCATAGTTTAGTATGGGACCCATTAAAATGCTATCATTCTAATAACAGTACCATAGTGTATATCTATAAATGTTTCTCCTGAGGTTTTGATAATAGCTATAACTGATCTTTGGAAGCAAGTTTATCTTAGAAGCTGTTATAAAATTCGAGGATCACAGCAAATTTATGTTGTGTAGTTGCTGGAGATGTTATAAAAAGCACTTATATCAGAAAGCAGACAACTTTAATCTTTCATTTTATCTCTATATTTCAGGTAGCTTTTCAAATCAGATGCATTTAAAGAAGTTTCATGAAGAATTGAAGTTCATTTTTATGTCTTGAATAGTTTGAAGGTTTCTTGGGAAAAAACATCACTTCTTCAGCCTGAACAAATACTTTTTCTATCAAGCCCTCTCTGTGAGAATTTTCAGCTTTCCTCTGGCCTGAAAAAACAGGCTGCAGGATAGGGAGCTTTCATGGCATTTTTGAATGGAAAGTATTTGGGTTGGATGATCAAAGAGAATTGATCATTCTAACTGGTAATGAAATTGGCATATATTCTGTATATGCTTGACACAATTTAATAACCAGAGGTTTTGGGAACTCCATCTTTGTTTCTGACACTATGTCTCCTTAGGCAATAACCCAATACCACATGCAGATTCAGCTAATATTTATACCCATAGAGATCACTTTGGTGAATCTGAGGTATATGGGGGTTTTTTGTTTTTCTTTTAGGTATATATAAAAATACTTCCAAGAAATTTTGGTTGATGCAGAAACACAGCCTTTCAGAAAGGAAATATTATTGTGAAAGCTGTAAAAAATAAGTACAACTAGTGCACAAATACATAGTATGACTGGGCTGTGGAAAGTTCTTCTTGCTCACAGGAATCTCAAAATTCAGGCAATAAAAGTTACTGCTCATCTATGTTCTGATATTGTGATAATGGGAAAAAATGTTCCAGGTGAAACTCATATTCTTTCTCAAGGGCAGGCACATTAAAAAAAGTCAAAGTGGGATGCTTTGGGGGATAAGACCCTTACAGAGCTGTGGAAGGTTATTTTGCCATGCTTTCTGTGATAGGAGGAGTGGCAGGGCTGAAGAGTTCCAGTTCTTTGCACTCAAAAGACGTCACTAGAGTCTTCCCATCCAATAGTTGGTTACATCTAACTTGCCTGGATATGAATGCACTGGTTCGAAAGATTTATGAGAATATCCGTGTAACAGTGTTTCTCAAACTATGCATTTCCTCTTCCTAAAACAAACTAGAGGTTTTTAACTCTTCTGACTCAAATCTTTCATACAATTAAATGAATCAATGCAGTACTTACAACACAAAACAAGCTAGGGCTGAAATTTTGCAGGCTGACTCCTCCTAGTGTTTGAAATATTATTGCCAAGTGCAACACTTCAAAAAGCAGAAGAGTCTTTTAAAAATTGTTATGGGCAAGCCCAAGCAGTTTTTCTTTACCTCATGACTAGAATGTAATGAAGACATGGCAATTCTTTACTTATGTTAATTTAAAAAGTGCTAACTTGCCTACAGTTATGATGGCTTGTCCAGTTACTCAGAGCCAACAATACTGGTACTTTGAAAGACTGAACTCTTGTTCTGTGTAGTCAATGGTGATCTTTGTAAGCCTCAGATGTGCTTGGGTTTTGACTACAGAAAACTGCTGGCAATATGGAGTCACCATTTTAGAAGTAGAAGATACGATGTACGTAATGATAATGTTTTATATCCTATTATTTTTATCCTTAAAAATTCCATGTAAAAGTAGAACTGGCATACCTTATTTTGTGTTAAATTCATATCACCCCATATCACAATTCCAGAAGCACCCAGTGCAGCAGATTCTCCAATGGTATTTACTAGATCTACCTGAAGGAAAATGTGCAAAGAATTACTAGCATAAGTAATCTATAAAATAAGGGCAAAAGGTATAATGCATATAGTAAATTACAAATCTAAAATAACTATTTTGAAGACAGCAAGCAATTACACATTGTGCAAATGTTTTGGTCTAGGTCTAGCTTCACTCACCTCAGAGAGATATTCCTCGTAGACATCTGTGAATACTGGACGTGTGTATACAAAAACTGGAAGGGGGTGAGTAGAATTAGAGATGTAGGAAGTTCTAATGGCTTCTTGAACTCTGTTGCGAACAAAGAGCTGGGCATTTGTGGAAGATCTTAAGGCTGTCTCTAGATAGACAGATGGAAAAAGTGCTGTGCTTTTCTCCCACAACCAATTGAGCTCATTATTTCTTTCTATTTCAATATCTAAACAGGTTCCTGTATAATTATGTGGGTTTTGTTTGTAATCATAGTTATAACAGTCTGGATAAAGGTAATATCCCCACAGACGATTTGGCTTCATTTCTATGCCCAGCTTCAAAGTTTCCAACATAAATGATTTTGCTGCAGCTTCAAATTCTATTTTAGCTATAGTTCTGGCTTCAGCTTCTGATAGACTGAGGTCTCTCTGCTGAACTAGTTCAATGGATTCCTGTCTATAAATGTCTTTTGATCCCCAGTTCCTTATCCAGACAGGTCTCCAGTTTTCCCAGTCAATGACAGCCAGTCCAAGCTGTTCATCCAAAGGAATATAGAACTCGATGTCCTCTTTGGCTTTTTTTAAATGATTCTCCAGCAGCGAGAGTTGAGGGAGTCCTCCATTGAACGCCTCTCCTGTGACTTCATTTTTGTAAGGGTAGTAGCCAAGCCTGTCTGGATAGAAGAGTGTGATGTTTTGCCCAATGGATGTTTTCAATGTGCTTCCAACAAGAGGAAAAAAATTCATGTCCAGCTGCACTCCAGTCTTTTCAGTACAAAGTTCTGTAGGAGCATTCCAGATAGAAAGAAAAGGTGAATTAGAAAGAAGTGGGCGAGCTCTTATGTTCAGAGATGAGCAGCAAGAAACTAGAAGAATGGTGAACACCACACCAGATGCTACAGGATGTGTACAGGTAACATAGATGCCAAAGCGTTGTATTTGTCTTAGAGTTTCCATTGTAGCATGTGCAGTGACATTAGGTGCTTGTGATCAGACAAAAATTAAATGCTCTCTGGGTGTTCAGGTTGGTAACCTGTCAAAAGCTTTACCGTGCAATATATTTCTTCAGATTAATACCTATTAAGCAGCATTCATTAGGTTTAAAATAGGGATGTCCTGTTTACAAGGCTTTCTGGTATTTCAGGCTGCAGGAAACTTCTCAACAAATTTTCAGACCTAATGCAGAAAAAGAGGAAAACATAGAGAAAGTAAGAAATTATAAATAGTTCATTTCTAACAATGAAACAAATACCATTCGTGATCTAGAATATATTGGAATGTTTGAATACAATTCCCTTTTGAAGGAAAAGAACAGTGTACAATCATAGGGGAAGAAACTGTATTACATAAAACTGTAGATATAAAACTGATAGTGGAATGGTATTCAGTGACTCGTGGATCAGAGTGAGTGTGCTTGGAAGTAGTCCTGATCGTGCCAACTACTGATGTCTGTAAACACAAGCAGTTTCACAATGGCTCCTCTTAATCAGCAGTAATGTGTATGTAATATTTCTCACCTACCTCAAAATAAAGTTCTAGATCTTAAATTTATTCATTTTACAGAGAGCTTAAGGGAAGACACAAGATAATGCAAAACTGAAACACTGACTGTTTTACACTTCCAAAAAAACAATCCATGTAAATCATTTGAATCAGTGAGGTATCTGAAATATTGTAGGTACTCTATCTCCTGTCCAGAGAGATCTTTTAAACAGGCTCAAAAATCTCTGGTGAGTCTTGGTATACGATTATCTGTATGTTGCTTCAGGCCATTCAAGATCTACAGATTAAGTGACCCTGAGTCAAAATCTGCCCAGGGATGTAGTTCATTAGCAAAACTGAGACTGTCTGTACACCCACAGTGGGAATGTACATTTACTGTCATTGAAAAACATGTTAGTGTTGGTAGCCATGGTACAGTCAACTTGTATGTAATAGCCCAGAAGCTGTGGGGAAATGAATAACATGAAGAGTGAAAGAATATTGTCAGCACTGGATGGGTGAGGATCGAGACGAATCAGAGCCAATGGGAATAGGAATGGACAGTGGACTTGAAGCTCTGGAAGTTTGATTGTTGGATGTTGCGGAAGATTTTGTATGGGTTTTTGGTTCTGTACCCCTTTACAGTTTCCACACCCCACATTCATTCGTATCCCGTGTTTCCACCCCTTCTGCCCCAATCCCTGGGTTTCTATTGGTCAGTTCTCCTGTCATTTGATATGTGTTTCTCCATTGGCTATCCGGTTGTCAGTTATCCACTCTGCCCCTGCCCTTGACCAATGACATCCAAGTTCGAAATCCCTCCCCTCAGACTTCCTTCCTCTTTCCGAGACCCTGTTCTTATTGGATATTTAATGGTTGCCAACACACTGTGACCCAATCCCCTTTAAGTTTCCTCCCAGTTCCGAGGACCTCCCCTAACCAAGCTTTTATAGGCTGGCTCTTTCTTTAAAAAGTGCTTCTTAGTGCACTCTGAGTATGGAGCGTGTTCTTGGGAGCCATTTCCCCTCAGTCAGCAACCATTAAGAAGCTAAAGCATTCTTCAGTGCAGTAACTCCTGAATCCACTTTCCTTCTGATCTTTAAATGGTTTAAACCTGAATGCCACTTTCTGTAGAGGCCTTATGCCGAGGCTGTAGAGTGTGTTGGATTATATGAGTGTGCATGAAAATATAGGAGTCACCATGAAGAGGACCACAGGGTGGCTGACAATGTAAGATCTCCAAGGACAGATTAATAACAAAGCAAAGATTTTGGTCTGTATTTGGTGAATTCAGTTAGGAGTGGAAACTGCAAATCATGGTATAGAAGCAGGAGGTGGACTGTAACCTAAAAATTCATACAGATATTTTAACATTCCACAGCTGCTGATGTGATAACCAAAGAAACTCTGCCAAGAATCAGTTTCATAAGTCAGACTTAGATCACAGATCTGATCACCAGGAAAGAAGGTGGGGCTCTGTTCATTTAAATTGCTCAAAGAGCAATACCTCATTTGCATGGTATCTGCCTGATGAGACTTGTGAAAAACAAGGCTGAATGTACTTCTCCCAACTGCTCAGAAGTGACAGCAGGAAAAGGCCGTCTTTCCTCTGAGCTAAACAATTTTATCTGTCTCAGCATCTCCTTGTATGACAAATGCTACAATCCCTTATTCATCTTTGTAGCAATTTGCTGGACTTGCTCCAGTATGCCCATTGCTTTAATGCACTGCGAAACTCAGGGGTGCACACGACACTACAAATGTGGCATCACAAGTTCTAAATAGAGAGAAATAAACATATTACTACATTACTTGACCTGTTGGTGGCAGATATTCTTGTTAATGTCACCGAGGAGGCTGTTTGTCTTCATTGCTGCAAAGACACATTCTAGTCAACTTGGTGTCCACCATGACCTTGTAGAGCCTTTTCTGCAACTACTTTCCAGCCAGCTGGCTCACAAGCATGGCGTTAGTCTTCTCCAGGTACAGGACTTTGCATTTTCTTTTGTTGAACTTCACGAGGTTCCCATCGACCTTTCTGCAGCCTGTGGAGGTCCTAAATGGTAGCATGATCCTCTGGCATATCAGCCACTCCTCCCAAGTTTGCACTGTTTGCAAACTTGCTAAGGGAGTGCTCTGCCCCATGGTTCAACTAATTAATCAAGCTGTGAAATAGTTTTGGATACAGTATGAATCCTTAGTGTACATTATTTGAAACAGTCTTCCAACTGAACTTTGATGGACCGCCACCTGGACTTCCTAGCACTGATCACAACCCTTTGAGCCTGACAGTTCAGCCAGTTTTGAGTTTACTGTCCAGTTATGTAGCTTATACTTCATCAATAAGAATGTTACAGAAGACAGTGTTGAAAGAATTCCTAAAACCAAGATCAACAATATCCAGTGCTCTTCCCTTGTACACCAAGCCAGTCATTTCTTCGTAGAAGGCTGTCAAGTTGGGCAGGCATAATTTCCTCTTTGTTAATCCATGCTGACTACTTCCAAACCTTCTTGTCCCTAACATCTGTAGATCTTTTCCAGAATTATTTGCTCTCAACCTCCCGTGGACTGAGATGAAGCTTATCTGACCAGCTTATAGTTCCTTGGCGTCTTAGTTTGAGGGAAACCAAAATGTTTACCAAAATCAGAGGAAAGGATTCCTCCTCAACAACCACATCACTCCTTATTAAATTTCCCAGGAATTTCCTTGCAGTCCAAGTTGGACCCCAGGAAGAAAAGGTCTGCAGTGTGTCCTGAAGCAGCCATGTCTCTCTTCTCTCTTCTGTCTCTCTCTCTCTCTCTCT